>JAJQOW010000557.1:0-100382 GCA_037975125.1 Latrodectus hesperus
ATATATATATAGGTGAAATTACCAATACAAAAATCTTGATTAAAGTCACATCTCATTAAAAGGGATAAAAATTAAAATCAGAAAGAAGTGACTCTACTTAATGATACCAAGTTTAGATATTAAACATTTAATAGTAGGAAAAATAATAGATTCATTTGAATAGATTGAGGAAAGTTAACTCATATTAACATTATTCGTGAAATGATTTTAAGTCACTAGAAGAAATTATGCATAGATAAGTTATATAATATAACATGTTTATCATATGTATCATGTCAAGACAAGTAAATTTATGTTTAGTTTATATACTTTTAAGATAGTTAAGCATAAACATAATCAAGATTTATTTATAAGGTGCAGTCAAGTAACCACTCTACTATAAATATAAATGAGAAATCTAGAGATCACAAGTCCAAATCTTATATAGATAACTAATACCTATACATCACATTCCTGATCCATACAAAATCCAGATATGGATGTGACTTTGATGTCTACAGGATATTAATATTTAAAAGAAGATATTTTATGAAATGACATCTTTTCGATCTACCTGAGATATGAAATATTTGAGACTCATGCAAAATTGGATACTTATATTTTGTAAATGCCAGATATCTGACATAAGACATCCCCAGACATACAATACACTAATTTTGGATACTTCTAGGATATTTGGCATTAGCCGTTAACTGTACATTCATAGAAAAATGTATTTTCATGAAAAGCGAATGAAATTTGAAAACAGCATCATTTCAAATTAAATCTGTGATTTTTAATTACAGCAAATTAGCACTATTAGTATTAGATAATCTGTGCTGAATTTTGATCACAAATGAAAGGATTTTTTCCAACTACCATTATTTGCCAAGTTTTCCAGTGTTTTATTACTTCATTCTGTTTTAAATGCAATAATTATTGATTAAAATTAAATTGTTTTCTTTTAATTCCATACAATTTTATATTAAAAACAAAACTTTAATTAAAGTACAAGGTAAAACCGTTAAGTTAAGGAATGGTACTGTTCCTTAAAGAATTGCTTTCATGTAAAAGCTAAAGTAAGTATAACATTAATGCAAAACTAGGTTAATAGTTAGCAAGTGTTTCTTTAATAAAAAATATTTTTGTTTTAGCTTTTGTAGTCAAAATTAAGTACAATTAGACAATGTATACATTTTTAATTTAGTTAATATTAAGACGTTGTTTCTTTGTTTATTAGGTATCACTGAATAATAAAATTTGAAAGATTTCTGAAGGAAATAAGTTTAAATGCTTTAAATTTCAAATTGTGTGTGCTATTTATAATATAGGAAAATATTCTTAAATTTATAAAAGGATATTTAATCTATTAATAAAGTAAATTTATAAATAAAGTAAAATTAGTAAGTTAAAAATATAAGAGTTAAAATAATTAAAAAAATTATAAAATGTTTGCTTTAAAAAAATTTAATCGTTCTCAGTATTGAAAATAATTTTTTGTCAAAAAACTAATTTTAAAATTAATATATAAAATCTAAATTTAAAATGTTTCATATTGCTTTTACATGCGAACTTGTGAATAATATCAAGATATTTTGTTTTAAAAATATTTACTAAAAGGCATATAAAATAGTGTATCTGAAATTACTGTGAATTGCATGTATGAAAAGCTTTAAAAAATATTGATTTTTAAGACCATTAAGAAAAGTCTAAAATTACCATTAAAATTACTTATCACTGATTTCAAAATAGTAGTGTTCCCTTGGAGTTACATTAGAATCCTAATATAGACAGGAAATAACACTTTCCATAATTTAGATAAACTTATTTGTTTCTTAATACAGATAAATAAACTATTTTTAGATAAATTACAGTTATGAATAAAAAAACTTTCTTCCCAGACCTAGATTTCCAAACATGTTCAAATACCAACAATATATCTGTATCTTATGAAAACAAGATTATTTATATTACAAAACCTAACATAATAAATTTAGCATTTCAAGAAAAGCAATAAGAAGTTTAAAAAACTCATTTTAAAGAATGAAAATTCCTTATGAAAGAAATTCGATAATTTTATTAAAAGAGAAATACTATTTATAAATAGACGAAAATCATTAAACTAAAAAATATTAGAAAAATATTAAAGTGAAACAACTCACGAAAAGCATAAATGCAAAAGATTTAACATTGCTTAAATGTTTCACAATTGTAAGATATCCCCTTAGAATAGTCTTCGATTCTTCAGTGACTTTTTTAAATGTATATAATATTGCACAATATCTCTAACAAACAGGCATTAGTTCCAAATCAAAGTTTCTTTTAAAGTATTCTACATTTTAAGAAATAGTACTCTCCCCTTCTAGCAGGAAATTACCAGAGAGCCTTTAATAATTAACAACCCACTGCAATTAACTTTTTTAGTTGTTACACAATGCCTTATGGATGTTGTGTAAAAAACAAGTAAAATGAAATTAATAATGACAAAAGCTTCTAGGAGTGTGCATACCAAACGAGACGATCGCTAACAGATGTCGCTACTTTTATATACAAACATTATGAAACCGGGACACATGATTTTTTTATAGTTTGACCTTTGATACTAACTTTTAGTTTACATTCGGACGAGTTTCGGCGTGCATTGTTTTTTTATTAGTATTATTGAGTTGAAAATGTCGAATTTTATGCCTTCCGACAACGATTTGCAGACAGCATTAATTTTTTGTTACCATCTGAAGACAATCGATAACGAATTGCATCAAATGCTTGTAAAAGCATACAGTGGCAATGCTCTGAGCCGTGCGTAGTGCTACAGGTGGTTTGAAAAGTTTCAAAATGGTGATTTTGATGTGAGAAACGAGGAGCGTGGCAGACCAGCAAGAAAATTTGAAGATGTCAAATTGAAAGCATTACTCGATGAAGATGATAGCCAAACGCAAAAACATCTTGCAGAACAGTTGAATGTTGACCAGAGCACTGTTTCCTATTGTCTCAAAGCATTAGACAAGATAATAAAGGTCAGTAGATGGGTACCACACAAGCTAACGGACCGTCAGGAAAACCAAAAAATCGTGTGCGAATGTTGCTTGCCTGTTAAAAACGCAAGTCATATCTCCATTGTATTGTGACTGGCGATGAAAAACGGATTTATTTTGCGAAACCCAAGTGTAATCAATCGTATGTTGACCCCAGACAGCCGTCCAAATCGACCAGAAGGCCGAATCGGTATTATCTGGAATTAGGAGTGGCCAGTCTATTATGAGCTTCCTAAACTCTGCAAAATCGTTAACACTGATCGCTACAACAAACGGCAGCACAAAGTGATTTTCCTTGATGACAACGCACCTAGCCACCGCGCTAAGCCGATTAAGGATAACGATAAGGCGCTGGGCTGGAAGCCCTACGCACATGTAACTTATTCGCCAAACTTGGCTCTGTTCGATTACCACCTATTTGCATCATTCGGACACACATTGGCATTCCAGCGTTTCACTTTTTATGAAAATGTAAAATCTTGGCTTGATGACTGACTGGCCTCAAAAGACAAATCATTTTTTTTTGGCGTGGTATTCACAAATTACCCGAAAGATGGGGAAAATGTGTAGTTAGCAATGGATATTATTTGAAATAAAGAAATATTAACAGTTTTCGCAAATTTATTTTTTTAAATCGTCGCATTTCATTTGCATACACCTGGTATTCGTTCAATAAACTATTTGTTTTCAGTAATTGAACTAATTTTTATCTCATTCAAAACTACATAAATTCGTTCAGGTTTTACCTATATTTAAAGATTTAATAAAATATATTTTTATTAATTATACATGTTTTCTCTAAAAAATGAGTTTCAGTAATAACTGTGTACTATTATGATGTGCATCTACTTCCCATTATTATGTAACTGTAACTATTGAATTAAATTCCTAAATTGGAATCTATTGTAATTTCTGTCACGAACATATATTTTGAAAAATAAAATGTTTAGTTTTAAATAAAATAAAAGTAATTTTTCCAATAAAATGGAACTATAGAAATTGAAATGACACTAATTTGAACATACAGCTACTTGTAAACTAATAAAATGGTTTATTTGCTTTGAATAAATAATTAATTCCTATTAATCTAAATAAATAATTTAAAGGTCATCGTAAGCAGAATCAAACTAAATTGAAAAGTTGAAATAAATTTTACTTTTAAAGAAAAAATTACTTCAGTTAGATCAAAAGTGTGCAGCTGAAGTTTTAAAAAGAAATGTAAAGCAATATGTAAATAACTTTCTTTACGTTCTTAAAATTGTTTACTAAAATATGCAGCATATATTTCAGAACTGTTAACCAATTACATTTCAAAAATTGGAAAAAATGCTTTTATGTAAGGAAAAAAATCATGAAATATAGGGTTCATAAACAAAAATCTTACATTGCATGACCAAACTGTACAAATCGGCAGTTATGGAAATAGATTCATATAATTATTACAAAAAAAAAAGATTTATGATATTTTAACAAAAATTCAGGAAATTCAAGTCTTAAAAAGAAACATCATTGATACTTTTTAAATAAATAATTTCATGAATGTAATACAAATTCAACACCTATCAATTAAACCAGAAGTAAAATAAAACGCACAAATTCATTGGAAAATATCGCACTTTAAAATTTTAGAATTATTAATTATTGGTTGCTTTATAAAGGTCACATTTTGTGACAATTATGATGACATCTGAAACACTTAACAAATTTCAGAAGCATGTAGAAAAATATTAATTATAAAAAATACTTGACAAATATAAACAATTTTACTTCAAGTTAAATAAGCCAAAAATTGCATTAGATTGTTTTCAGACATTAAAAGAATACATGGGATTTATAAACAGACATTAAAAAACACCCACCTCCTCTTCAACATCTTGAAGAAGAGCCTCACTTTGCTGCCCGATTTCTGACACAAAATCTTGAACATTAGGCTTTGTTTCTCGAACATCACTTAGGAAAGAAAACATTTCATCTAAATCTAAGCATTCAGAAGATTCTTGAGCACGTTATGCTCCACACGATACGCAATAGCAGCCAACTCTTTTTTTGGGTGGGGCACTATGAAACAAAATCAAACCAATAAAATATACGCTTCACCTTTTGAAAATAATTAAAATTTCAGCTGACTATTTTAATTTGCATGAAACATTAAATACTTAATTCCAAAGGAATTTAAAAATTAAAGTTAAAATAACAAACAAAAACTTGCTTATTCAATATAAGTCATCTCATGATGTTTACTTCATTAAACATTTTGCTCATATAATTATATTACTGTTACATTATTTAATAAAATTTTAAGTTGATTATTATATTAATGTGTTAAGAGTCATTTAAGTTCCAAAATTATTAACATCAAATCTAAGCTCAAATTAATTAAATTATGCATTATATAACTTTCAATCTGAGAAAAAAAGAGAAAAATTAAAATTTAGATAGAAAAATAACTAAATTCAATCAGAATTCACAAAAACATTACTTACAAAGAAACAAAATGAATTACAAGAATACATGAAGCATACAATATTACTAAGGATTGGTGTTAATTGTTAAATAAATTAAGTTTACATAAATTTCGTGCTTTACAACACACACAATTTAGTTCAATTATCACAACACAAATTATGATAGAAGAATCACAAATGTAGCTTTATATTTGTATTTTGAAACAATATAGTTATAAAAAAATGGTTAATACATTCCAACATTTCAAAAATATTTGTTTATCATGCCAGTTTAATAGTGGCAGGCAAATTCAAACAAGCAAGTGCATGCCAGTAATGATACTTAAACTCACCCCTCATCTTCTTCCAGTTGGCGGCTAAATAAAACATAAGTTTATCAGCAATTTTTATGGTAAAAAAAGATAATTACATATTAAACCATCAAGCATTTCCACAAAAAATATCACATCAAATGTAATTAAATATCATATCAAGCAATTAAGTATTTTTAAAAAATATGTCTTTAAGTTCACATTTTACATATTTTTAGAGCTTGAATTTTAAAAATTTATGATCAAAATATTGGGATATGAATTAAAAATAAAATTTCTAGCTATTTGTTTCAATTAAAATATAAGTTAACAGCTTTATTTTTTTCCTTAACATTTTGAAAAGAAAATTATTAAAATCTACAACATTTGCCACTATTTTTTAATGAAAATGAGCAATGGGTTAATATGCAAGTTACAAAAAATTAAGCAAGTTATACTTTTATGTATTAAAATAAATTTAAAAAATGAAAAATAGTAAGATAACCATAGATAATAAAATTAAAGATATATTCACAAATCAGTAGGTTTTAATTAAAAATACAAATTCTAACATTTTTTGTATAACTTTTAAGCATTAATCATACATCTTATCAAGAGGATTTTCATCACTCTTATACATCCACCAACTTATCTTTTGAATGCATTTTCAGTAAGAGACTTTTTTTACAAAATTATTCCAAATTGATAAACCTTTGCTACGTAATAACTATATTATTCGGATTTCAACAATTCCATCGAATTTCATTTGACAGCAATTTTAAAACTACTGCACAGATGAGAAGAATACTTACACCAAATGAATATTTTAAGAAAATAATTATAAATTTATAAAAATTAAATAATTTTAAAAATTTTAATAAAAAGTATTTTTATATTTATTTTTTGATATATGACAAATAGTACAGAAATAATTAGAATTGAGATATATGAAGCGTAATTTTCAAACAGACTATAGGAAGCACTTCAGAAAAAATCAGTATATTTAAATATTATGTTACTGCTTATTTCTTAAAAAAACAAAACTGTCTTCATATTTATAGATAGCAGGGCAATAATCGAAATTTAGTATGATGACAAGCAAAATGGTGCATAAAATATGCTCATAAGCACTATTCTTCTTCCAATCTCCCCTTCTACTTCTTACTAAGCAACATATTTAAAGCATATAAAATTTTTTAAAATATTTAAGCAGCAAATTAAATAATCTTTTCTAGATTATTAGGACACATGCAATACTTCCATGCACGTGTGCAACAAAAATAACTTTATTAATATTTTTGCTTTTTTCAAAACAAAAAATTATTCCCATTGCTCTAATATTATATGATAAAAATTTATTATAAGATTATCAATATTAAGTTTTATAAATTTGAGTTCACATAAATAATTTCATTAAAAGATTTTCTATGTCATTTGTTTCAAAATGACTTTAATGATTAGTTTTAAAAGCACAAGAATTTTATCTTCTATAATTAATGACTTCATAAAATATTGAATTCAATGTATAAAAATCTCTATTTTCAACACTCATTTTCAATTAGTTAATATAATACAACTAAAATAAAATTACAAAATACACATGTTATGTGCATTGCAGGCTTACATTATTTGTTCTTCCAAAGCTGCTCTTTCTTGTTCTTCCATTTCTAATTTTTCTTGCTCCTGTCGTTTTTTCCCCTCTTCTTCAGCTTCTTTTCTTCGCATTTCTTCTTCTACTCTTCGCATTTATCTTAAAGCAGAAGCTACTTCTCTAGCAAACATACCCCGGACATAAGCCTTAAAAAAAGGAAAATTTATTTTGATTATTTGTTAATATTAAAATCTACATACATACACACAAATTGCATATTTTAATATTTTTAACATCAAATTTTCAGCATACTGTAAAAATTAATTTCTGTTAAATAAAAAAATGACCTAATTTCACATCAAACAAGTTATTTAGAAAACCGAATTCAACACATAATTTTCTTTTATCACTAAAACCATTTTTTGTCAAACTGAACTGTAATGCAAAGTATAATTATCCAAACTTTTCAAAATTTCTATTACAATAAAAAAACACAAATATTACTCTTTCCAAAAATAAGTTTTTCAAATATGAAATTATAAATTATACTTAAGTTTTCATAATCACAATAAAAACTAATAAATTTTATATGAGTATATTTTAAAAAAAGACAAGTTTAAATAATATAACATGTTCCTCATGGATTTTCCTGATATAACCATGCACTATTTGCAGACCATCATGCATTAGGAATAATGCAATTGAAATTTAGTTTGGAAAATAAACACACTGAAAACAATGTGTCTGAATTTTGTGGGAAAAAAATAAAAACTCAGCAAAAATACTGGTGACAGAGCAAAAAATACTTTGAACTAAATCTTAATGTTTCCCAAAAATTAACCAACTGATATTTAATATATTATAGGATTATTGCATAAATTTCATCATGAGTTAGCCAACTTGTACATTAAAATGTATAATGATTTTGAAATAAAAGTTTAAAGTAATGCTTAACTTATTTACTGTAACAGACTAGAACACCATGAGGGATCTTAAACTGAATCAGGAAATATAGATTTATTTATGGGATTTTGATAAGTTTTGTATAAAATTATACATCAAGATATTTGTTTTTGCATTAATAACCAATATAGAAGAAAAATATTATATAAATATAAAGCACATTTTGAATTTATAAAAACTTGAAAATTATACAGCACTGAGGAAGTTGTTCAAAATAATATCCTTAGAAATTTTAGATAAAAAAAAATAAAATTTTACAGAAAAAATTTCTCAAAAATGTCTCCCATATTCCTAATGATGAATAATCTTTGTAAATATTGGATTTATGGGGTTTCCTGAAAAGCAAAATATTTTAAATGAAAATAAAAAAGCTCTATTTAATAGATTATATAAGTATACATGTTTATGTTTGCATTCAGATTGTTTACATTAAAATATAATTCATTTTATACACAATGATATTTATTCGACACTTAATTTAAGAAAATTATCATTATGTAAAATTTTAACATCCAAAACTAAATCCAAAAGTTACTATAGTAAATTAGCACTCCAGCAGCTTTAATAGATATATTTATTGAATCCATAGAGAAATAAATCTTAGTTAAAACTATAATGCAATTTATTGAGGAAAAAGAATCCCTATTATAGAGATTACATTAACAATTCTGTAACCAAAATACACTATCGCAAATTTTTAATTTAACTAAAGCATAAAATGGATTTATACATTGAACAGTATTTTGTTTCAAGTTCATTTTGCATAAAACATCTTTACCAAAAGATATGAACAACTTACACAAATCTCATGAAAAATATGTAAAAGTAAACCAATTTAAGTTCATCATTAAGAATAAAAAAACTCTTTTGATATGCTTATGGTATTTACTCAACAATTTTTTAGTAAAATTATACGTGGATTTAATATTGTATGAAGGAAAAAACATTATAATTGATACGAGTACAAGTTTATAAACCTTATAAGAACAATGGTTGATAAAATTCTTACACTTAGAATATTTTTAGAGAAGGTAAGAAAACTTTAATAATTAAAAGAAATTGCTACTTGTACTAATTATAAAAAATTTAATTTACAGACATTACAGTTGTAATATATATTAAAGTTATTATGCATAGGAAAATAATTCACTTCTATGTTCCATAATTACACACCAGTAAGCGCAATCAGATATTAAAAGCAATATGATATTCAATATTATTTTTATTGGACCATGATGATTAGATAACTTGTCAGTTATGACAAGTTATACTTTTTAAGAGAATATTAATTATCATTATTATATGTGAAAATTTGTTATTTTCTTAAGTTAGCTGCCTGATTGCCATAATTTATTTAATAATGTCAAGTTGTTCATATATAATGTCAATTGAAAGAAGCAACATGTTTGTTGTCGTATTGGTTGAAATAAAATAAAGTGGGCAATTATATCCTCACAAATTTCAACCCTAAACAGCATGCCACTAACATAAATGTTAATGATTTAATAGCACATATTGATTACGCCAATTTAATCTACATTAACATCACTAACATAAATGTTAATAGCAGATATTCACTTAGCCTCTATAATCAACAATCTCAACAAGGCAGAAACAGCATTTATTAATGGATGGAGAGCTCACCCACCAGTTCTGAGTTGAATAGATTAAAGATAAAAGGTATGGTAATCTGGAATTTAAAAAACTACCGCGACTTTGCAATAGTTTCGACAATTGCTCTTATAAATAGATATATGCAAAACAGTGCAGAGACTTAGATAAGGTATTACTACCAATCAAATCCGAGATGCAGATGACATGTTTTTCAGGAAGATTTTATGCATATTAAAATCTTTTTTTTATATAGTATGCAGGGTCCCTTTACATCTATGAAAGAAGGTTATGTCTTTATACAAATAATTAACACTACAAAGAGCTTCTATTTTATCTTCTTTAAGCACAAAACTACCCATTTTCAAATGATATAAATAATTCAATTCATGTATCATTTATGGGCTGTATACATATCACCTCAGATTACTTCACTCTTAGAAAAGATATACTTCATAGAAAAAATAAACCAGTAATTTTCAATACATAAAAATAAGCAAATGTCCATTATGCCACAATACAATCTGACTTTAAATGAATCACTATAACTAGTTCTACCCATTATTTGTCTCTACTTGAAACTATCCAATTCTTAATTTATAAAATGAATCATTTTCAACAGTTTTCTGAAGTAACCTTATTACTCAACTAGAATATTCCTAATTTAGAGAATTTCATTTTCTATCAATCATATACAACTGGTTGAAAATATAAGGACATAAATATTACATTTCATTTTTAAATTAAGAAGTTTCAATACTGATCATCTCATGTCTAGAAAGATAGCTTTCCTATCAATATTTATTATACTCAATAAAAGATATATCCTTGTATTAATTTAATAATATTCATTATTTTTCAAAAAAATTAACTACATACATTTTATCCATATAATAACCTTTCTAAATATTTCACTACATGATATATTAAATATAACATAATACATTCAATCGAAATATATATATATACGTAAATAAATATATATATATATATATATATATATATATATATATATATATATATATATATATATATATATATATATATATATATATATATATATATATATATATATATATATATATATATATATATATATACATAATTTAAAATAAAATAGAAGTGCTTAATTTAAGAGCAATTTGCAAACCTGAATCGTAATAGCAGCTCGTTTCTTATGCATATAATGAATTCTCTGAGAATGACCTCGAAAGAAACTCTGGATAGTGATTGCAGCATTTCTGTGTCTTTGGAAAACTACAATTAGAAAACATTACAATAAAATCATGACTATATTGTTTAAATAAAATACAATGTTTATAGATGCTAAATAAAATATATTCCCTCCTTATGTCAACAATTCCTTTTTTATACAGTAATGTGAACATTTTTATATGATATTTAATATAATCTTGCATTCCACAGCTAAGACTTTGAATTCCTTATGAAAGATTTCTTTCCATAAATAAGCATATAACAGATTGCCTTTTCAAAATAAGCACTTTAATAAATTTCATATATTATTCCATCTTTTGGAATGTTTATATTAAACTGGGTTAGATAATAAATGCTTTTAAAGTTCTCTATAATATTTTACAAGATAAAAACAAGTATTTATAGCTAAGTTGTACATTACAAAGTAGATATTTCAGCAAACACATTAGAATGCTATACAAGTTATTGCAAAATAATATTTATAAATAACAAGAACTAAGAAATTATTCATGTATAATATGAATAATAAATTTAGGAGATTATAAAAATTTAAGAATAATTACATTTTCGACAAATATATCCTAGCCAAATTCTTTGCACAATAATAGACATTTCTCCAATCAAGGATCTTCTTTGGTCTTCAAGTGATTCATAAATGCTTCCTCTCAAAAACACCTACAAGAAAATATGATCAAATAATTTATGAAAGCAGAAGCAAACAAATATTCTAGATATTTGACAAGATTCTCACTTTAGATTTCCCAAGTTGCCACTCAGTGGTAGGGAAATTCATCATTGACAATATCGCTCTAACAGCTTGAAATGGAACATCAGGAAGCTTCTTTATTCTAACTAAACATCTGTACCTTAGGAGAAATTCTTTAAAAGTTGTATGAATAGGAAAACCCTAAAAAAGAGAGTTATAAGAAAATGAGATGGACCTGTACACTATAATTTCACAGTAATATCCCAAACTTATTTTTTATGTTCATAAATGAAGCATTTTAGATTAAACAAATACCAATAGATAAATTTTAGTATGATCAACAGCTTATAGGCAATTATTACTTCTAATGGTACTCGGTTGAGAATTTGATAATTTCAAATTACATCATTTTGTGATACAATGTTTTAAGAAAAGGCTCACTTATAGCACATTTGACTAATACTTTTATAAATAATGTCGAAATATTAGTTAACTATAATTATGTTTTTAACATTATAATATTTATCAATAAATGTTATTGAGGTCTTACACAAATGTTTACGGGTAATGTGAGAAAATTTCAACACATAAGAAAACTCAATGCAGGAAAAATTTCCAAAAATAAAATCATTTTCTAGAAAATAAGTATGTACCTTAAAAATACTAATTTAGCAAGTATAATATTTAGTTAAGATGCTACCACAACAATCTAAAACTTGACAAACAAAATCCTAAAATAAACCAAAACATATGTTTAAAGAATTACCTCAGATGAATTGAAATTATTTTAACAAGTGTTCTGTTTAAATAAGAAATAACTTTCAGACAAATGCAAAACATAAACTAAATATATTAACTAATTTTCTACAATAAGCTAAAATTATATTACATTAAACATTAAAAAAATGATAAAAACAACTCACTTCTTTTCTGATGCGGATAATATCTAACATCCCAAGATAGCGCAGCTGTGTCAAGACTTGAGTTTCATCATAGTTATTAGCATCCTTTTTCGTGTTAGGCTTTACGCATCGTACGTACCTAAAATGATATTTCCAGAATGTAAAAACAGTACAACACTGAATATTAAGAAATGAAATAATGGAATTAAATATATTTCAATATAATAAAAATGTTATTAAAATTACACAAAATAAAACTAAAATATACTGACTTTATAACTCATTTCAAATGAATGGAAAAATAACTTAGTTTTAATTTTAAAAAATATACATTCAACTCTCCTATGTAAAGAAATTAAAATTTTTTTAAACAGAAAATCTCAGTAATATTAAACTGTTGTATTGTAAATGAGATTTCTGCAAATAAAATTCAAACATTATAATTCTATTTAAGGAAAAAATTTTATTTTAGTTTCATTCCAAAATTTCAAGTTTAAGAAATTAACAATTAAATAAAGTGAATTCAAAATATTTTGTTTTGACAATATTTTAACTTTCATAATCATTTTAATCAAATCAATTTTCTACTCTAACTTTTATCAGAATGGTAGATTTTTGAAATTTCATTAATAAAATAAGTACAGAACAGACTAAAAATTTCTTGATTTTTAAATTAACTGTTTAATTCAAGATTTAAAATTTAGCCTACACACACACATAAAATGTATGAAGTATGTAAAGCATGGAAATTCTAAAAAACAAAATTTGCTTGCTTATGTTATAACAATTTATTTACAACACTATTTCATGACATGCAAGATTAATATAGAATTAGTACTTCATTTAAATAGTGTATATCATTTAGTGAGGGTGGAACAATTTTTTACAACATTTATATGAAAATAATTATTAAATAAAATTAAAACATTTACCATGGATTAGTGGAATGTAACAAATCAACAAGGGCAGTGAGTTGATGTCGAAACGCATCAGCTACAGTAGATTTCCCCTTTGTCATGGTTCGAGATATTGTAGCTGCTGTTTTCAGTCTGTTAACTGTTACATTCAATAAATCCTAAGAATATTAAAATTTAATTGTTGAAAAAAATTTTAATATAACAATAAAATTTTCAGCTCAAATTGCATTTTTTCACATAATCTTTCCCAAAGCTTAGTATTTAAAAACAAAAAACTATATTCAAATAAAAATGTCAGCTGCTTTAGAAAATTATTCAAATGAGCTCCAATCAAGTTTGCAAAACTCGAAAAGATGCATAACATGTTTATAAATTTTAGATATAAATCCTATTGTAACTGCTCTCAATTGACAGACGACAAATATTAAATGCATAAATTACTACTTTTGATTGCTAAGGTTCAATAACGCACCTTATTCAAAGTAAAAAGGTTTTGAAATACTTAATTATGCAACCAGGTTTAAATTTTATGCTTAATTATGAGCTTTTAAGAGAAAATTATGATTGAGACTAAATTCTTAATAATAATAAGTTAGGATCATCCTGAAAGTTAATTTAAAATAAAGAAAGACTATGTAGAAACTTTCCGATTTATGATAGTTAACTTTACTACTTACTTTAATAAATTTAAAATGTTATGATAATCTTCATGTTAATGTTATTTAAATGTATTTGAGATAAATATTATAAAATGTGTTCTAATCTTAGGCAAGAATTTCTAAATCTCAGACCCAAGATTATTTTAATCTATTTAATATTCTGATTATACTTGAAAAATTAAAGTGAAAATGTAATTTTCTAAAAGAATAATTTGTAGTTATTTCCGATTGTTTTCCTTTAGATTTCCTGAATAGAAGAACAAAATATTCCTAGAAAACAAAGCATTCCTTGTCAAATTTTTTTGACAATTTAAATTTTAATACAATATATAATGAAAAATAATTATAATATTTAAAACACTTATCTGCCCAGTATATAATAAAAAACTAACTAGCAATTACAAATGCAATTTTATGTAAAATAAATGTTGTTGAAATTTTCAGCAGAAGTTTTATATATAGAATTGTTAATATGCTGAGAATGAATTCAATTGAATTTAATTAAGTTTTTAATTTTAATTAAAATTATATCAATAAACAACAATTTTAACCTTCCTTACCCATTTAAATTTTTCTAGTTACATCTTAATGAAAAAATTCACAGTAAATTCAAAAGCAAAAATAAATTCTAATTGATAACAAAATTTTAATTTATTCCACAAAATTCATTTCTATTCCAAAATATTGTATATACTTCATGTTAATAACAAACTAAAATTTCTTAAAATCGCATACAGTACTAAATATTGTGAAGAAATAATCTTGAAGTTTAATCACATTTTATAGTAATGAGATAAATTTATGATGGGGGGGGGGTTAAATAATTTAATTAAGAATTATTAAATTTAATTTCTTTTATTTTACCTGGAATTTGGTAAGCTCTTGAACAAAAGAATTGCTGGATTTTTGCATTAATTAAAAAAATTGGTCTTGTTGAGCATCTTTATTTTTTTCTAAAAATCCCTCAACTGTGTAAACAACATCTCCTGCATAGTATTTGATTCCAAACTCAGATTCCCAACGGCGTCGATCATCACCTTTCACATAGTTTTCGTGTAACTGAAATTCTTGATGCAGTTTTGCCACATATGTTAAATCTGTACACTTTTAGCAGAAAATAAATAGCAATTAGTAGCATTTATAAGCATTTTCATTATTTTATTATTCCTAAAAACTAGCAAAATGCACGCATTCCATATGAATAAACACACATCCATATGTAGACACAATTTTACATTTATATATAAAATTAAAGAATTTGACTTCACATTTAAATAAAGAGAAGTATGAACCAGCTGTTCCAAAAACAGGTAGAAAAATAAAAGTGTTCTTCGAACATAGTAAATAGTTGTTGATAAATATTTTAGTAAAAATTTTTGCATAGATAATTACAGGAGATTTAAATCTTAAATGTAAATGCAGAATTTTAAAAAATCCCCAACAATATATAAACAAATTTATATTATAATAATATTAAACTTACACCAGGCATTCGGCATTCTTCAGAAAGTAATCTCAGAACACATTTAAGAGGCTAAACAAAAATATGAAAATTATAAAAAATAGGAGATACTATAAAAAAAGTTTCATTAATTTAAGCAATAATGGTCAATTGAACAAATCTTAGTAAACACTAAGAAAAAAATTTATGTTCAAAATTCTAATGTTAGAACAATGCCATAAAATTCAAATAAAGTAATTTTCATTAAAAGATATGTTTAAGATAAATCATTGTTTCAATTTTACAAAGATTTCATATTATATTGATCTATATTATCATTTCATTATCTTTATTCATAAAATCGAAATTTGTAATACTTGTTATACTGTGAAAAATGTAATACTTTGAACACCTCTTGTTAATTTGATAACACAATAATTCATGTCATTCATCTAATGGAAATAAGGATCAGAATATAATATTTTAAAGTAAGGGTTAATTTTAGATGAAGGATTAAACAGGTCAATTCTGAATTAGTTAATATAATTGCATATTGATCTAGATATGCTACTAAAGCACAAAATATAAATGTAAATAAAAATTGTTAAATGATTGAAAATATTTTAAAAATTATAAATATATTTCTTACTTTTTCTAAAAGTTCCAACCAAGGTGTGTTATCTGTGAAAGTAATGTGATCATAGACAATGCCTTCTTCATGATACTAAAAAGGATTTTCAGAATTATTAAAAGCCTATTTGTTAAATTAACAAAATGTTAAATTTAGTGAGACTTACTATTTGCTGTTCTAAGGCAAATACATAGTGGTTAAAAAATTTGTGAAGTTTCTCATTGGTGTAATTAATACAGATTTGTTCAAAGCTATTTACCTATAAAGTAAAAAAAATTATTTCAAAAAATATAGTTTATAAATTTTAGTATAATACTATAGTGTCTAAAACTTTATTTTATAGTAGAAAACATTTAATGAAATAATTCAAACTCAAGTTAATCATAAAACACTTACATCAAAATTTTCAAATCAAAAAATATCAAGGACACCCAGAAATCTCTCACTATCTTGGCCAGGATTCGTACAAGTATTAATATAGTTGACTATCCATGCAAAAGTACGAGAATACAGACCTTTTGCCATAGCATGTCTGTTTTCTCTAGCCTAAAATTTTTTTTTAATTAAATAAATAGGATCACCCATTATGAAATTAAAACTATTATATTTAATATTACATTTTTACATGTGTAAAACACATTGAATCTTTAAAAATTCTTTTCAAATACCAGGAAATCAGCTTTCATTTCAGACTACAAATTATATTATTTATAGTTACAGAAAATAACACAAATAATGAAGTTATAAGAGTATTTTATACCTTCTTATAAATGTCTAAGCAAATATTAAACTTTGTTTAAACATTAAATGTTTGCTCGATTATTGATAAGTTTTTAAATAAATACATAGTTTTTGATAATTAAACATTAAAATTTTTCTCAATAATTTTTTAATTATATTTATAATTAGAGAAGTTTTTGTAATAAATCAAGTTTTCTACATAAAATTAGTTTCATTTATGTAAGACTATCCACATTTTTTTCCATATTGAACTCTAAAACTAATAAATAAAATGAATTACTAAATACTAATATTATAGTTCTTTACAATAAATTTCAACGTAATAAATCCTTAAATTAAAAATGTAGTAGACACAATTTTTATTATATGAATAAATTACTATTTGTAAATAATAAGCATTCTTTTGTTTTTGAGGAAATAAACAAAGTCTAGCAAATAATTTTTACTCATTTACAGTTTGAGGATTTTATTTTCATTTTTATTTTTTTAACATTTATTTTATTTATTTTTATTTTTTAAGTTTTCCAACATTTTGTGGGACTTTCTAAATGGAGAAGCAATAATTTTTCCAGTACATTACCAAAAATTATAGTTAAAAATATTGAAGTCCTCTCCATGGTGTAGAAGTTATTGTGTTTATTTCATTAATATAAACATTTCCAACGTGCTTAAATATTTTGAATAAAACTAAAGTCTCATAAATTTGCTATTTTGAAAATTTTGTGTGTATGTAAAGTAGTTTCTGTGTGTAAGTTTCAGGTTTTAAAACTTTTGATTTTGATTACACATGGAATTAAACATGCACAAACAAACATTTAAAATTACTTTCCACGTGAAATTTTATCTAAATTATATGAAAATACTCAGTTTATAAGATGATCCAGTTTCTCATAAAGTAATTACACATGTTAATTAAGTATATTTCCCATCCTCTTTATAATTATACACTTCTGAAATCTAAACAAAAATTTTATATTTAAATTTTGACAGTTAAATTTCCTTTCTAATATCTAAAATATATATGCTAGATTTCCAGGTGAATTTCCAAATAAAAAGAATCATCTATTTTACAATTATGAGAAAGATAGCAGCAATATAAAAATAAAAAATAACTTCTGTGAATTGTCCATACATATTAAAAAACTTGTGAATAGAATAATGTGCTATTTATTTGTAAGAAATATCAATTCAGCAGCTTCTTTAAAAAATATTTGATTTTTTAAGAAAGTAATGATGAAATAATTTAATATGCAAAATCAAGGCAAAAAACACACCGATTAGATTTTTTTCTTTTCTTTTCACTACACGAAACATGAACAAACCCCCTTTTCAAACTTTAAATTTCTTTAAGGGAAATAAATTATGAAAGTTACATCTCTTCTGAAGATTTTTTCATTTAGTTTCGCATTCAAGATAGATCAGTCAAAAACCTTATATATAGATTTACTTATCTCACGGTGTATTCTTATATATTTATGCTATACCAATTGAGTATTTTTGGCTATTCCCATTTATATAACACACTGATTATTAAAAACAGAGAAAAACAATTTAAAACATAATAATAAATTCAACATTTTTCTAAAAAAAGATATAAATGAAAATTTATATATGTAACAATGTAACAATCATTCTTGCATGGTGTAGTGTAACAATCATCATAAAATGTAACAATCATTCTTGCAATAATATGAAGTAAATAAAAATCTTATAAATTCATCTATAATTAAAAATTAAATTTAAAACTGAAAAATAAAGTATAAATGAAATTTATTTCTCAAATGATTATTAAAATCACTAAAAATTTTATAATTTAAACTTATTTAAAAATAGATATTTCTCATTTCTTACTCAAGTAGATATATTTCATTTAATAATATTACTAATTTAAATAATAAAATTTAATTATTTTCCTAAATTCATACCAAAACCGATAAATCGAAGACAGTTTGAAAAATTCGTAAGCACATTTAATGATAGAAATGATTTTTTTAATTAATTAGATGGATCAAAAAAGTCAAGAAAATTATACTTATAAAAACTTTATAGTTATAATTTATATTCTATCTAATCGCATATATGAATTCTAAATGAGAAATATTGAGGAAAAATCACATTTTAATTATATTTTTGAGAAGTTAGAAAAAACTGTATTTGTAGAAATTGAGTATGCTTCGAATTTAGAGAATTGGATCATTCTTAAGCTCCATAAAATGAATCTTTAAATTACCAAAGAGAAATATCTAAATTTAAAAGCTAAAATTAAAACATTTAAATTATCTTCATATTTTACACAGCCTCAATGTTAAGAAAAAATGAAGAAAATAATTTCAGTGTTCATAAAGATACAAAGATTCAGTTGTGATTTTTAATGCATAATGATTTAAACTCAAGACAAAAATTTGTTTTTGAACTTTTATGAGAAAAGTAAAACATGTCGATGACTCATCATGTGTTTAAAAAAAACGTAACATAACATTATGAAAATCACATTTCTTCACAATAATCAGACATTGGCAATATTACATTCAACCAAATCAATATAGCAAATAAAAATAAACTGAATGTTAGTAATTTATTAAAATTCAAATTTATAAATATAAGGTATTGAAAATATTTTGCTTATATAAACAATACATACTTTAAATAAGTAAAATTTATAAAAATGAACCAAAATTACTATACTTTTAATACCACCTATATTTTCATATCAGCCTATTCACATTTATACAGAATTCTAAGTAAAAATCATTAAATTAGGAATGTGCAGCTTTCATCCAAAAATGTATAGACACTTTGAACCATCATAGAAAATTTATGTTCCATACTAGAAGGCTCAATTGCTGTAAATAGAAAGCTTAAAGTTCAATTAGAAACATAAGTACACTTTCTCATGCAAATGTGACATGGAGTCTTCATCAATGCATTTCTGAATATGAGCCATCACCGATTCCGTATATCGTACCAAGTGTTCAATGGGATTTCTTGGCACCTTACAATTATTAAAATTACATGAACACATTAATTTCTTTGAAATAATTTTCTAGATTACATGGTTTATGTTTGAACACCTCATTTTTTGCTGCATCCCATAAGAAATAATGCAATGGTGAATAAAAAAAGAGAAATGCATATGAAGAGAGTGGAGGAAACCTGATTAGCCACCTGCATGATCTGGTAAATTTTGATCTAAATGTACTAATGTGTCATAAAGATAGTATAGCAGTGCACTAACTTTAAAATAAAAATTATATACATACATATATATATATATGCTTGTTATATACATAAAACTATCAATATACTTGTTGTATAAATACAATTTGTAATGTGCATATAATATATGTATATCACAGAATATGAAATTAGGAATCATTACTAGGCAATTTTCACCTGTTGTCATGTGTTACATTTTCTTCCAAGTGGAAAGGCCCATTAAGACCCTTTGCAGACAAACCTAACATTTCCCTTTTAAATATATTGCATTACTTTTTCCAAGAAGTTGAATCTTCAAGCATGAGGAATATTGTTTCTATGATGGTTCAAAGTATGTATGAAGTTATTTGAAGCACCTGGTATTTAAAGCAATGACTATAACTGAACCTACCTCAGAAATTTTTAAAGGAATTTCAGTAACATTGCCACGGACGTTGATCTGCCTTTGGAGGGAAACCTGAGTTAATTCATTTGGCATTAAGCCAAGGAGAGTGGCCACTGTCATGATGATTTCCTCATCATCTGTAGTTAAGCTGCATTTTTCGCCATCCACATATTGAAAATTTAGATTTCCAAGCTACAGAATGGAACTAAGTACACTAAAAATACCATCACACATTTCCACTGGCACATTAAGCACTGACATTGCAAGTCTAAGGGCATCAAACATGAATGCATCTTCTATGCCTTCAATTTTAAATTTTGATAATTTTTTTACTTTGGTTGAGGTAAGTATAAGATTCAGCAGTACCAATCATGAATTGTTACCAATCAAGTCCCTATTACGTTGCGCACCAGCAACAAGTAGATAAAACACATGGTAATTCCTCTCACCACGGGACTGAAATGTAATGCGAGATTGTTCCAATAAATAGTCTCGAATGATACAGCCTTTGATTTGATACCTTGAATCAAAGCACACTTGAATAAATCTTCCAAACCTGCTGGAATTGTCATTTCGAACAGTTTTTGCATTACCTGAAAAAAGAAATAATTCAAGCATTGAAATAGAATATCACAAGACTAAAAATTAATTCATTAATCACTAAATCATAGTTAAATGTTTGATTTTAGACATTCTTAAAATAACTTACAAATCTATAGAATATATAATTCTTTAATTTGAAAATATGTTATATACTGTAAAAAAGTGATTATTTTCTTAGCAAATATCATAAGCAAATTATTTTTTTATCAAAAAAGTATCATCAAAAGAAAATAACCATTATTCAATGAAAAATTTAAATCTATTTAACTTTTAAGACAATGTCTGAAAACAGTCACAGCAAATTTTTCATAGAAATTATGAAACAGCTAAAGTACTTAAAATTTTCCAATATGTATTCAGAAATAACAAACCTTGAAAATTTTTTAATTACATAAGATCAGCTTACAATAAGTTTCTTATTCATCAGCATAATTTTTTTTAACTCTGTCAAGCAAATTGAACCAAAAGTTTGTTTGTTTTTGATTCTGTGACTGCATTCAATAACTTTGTTAAAAACACCAGTTTTGTCTTATTCACAATACAATATAAATTAGAAAATATTTCATTATTTCAATGATGATATGTAGACATAATATCGATCCAACAATCAAAGTACAATTCAATTTTTTTTTCGATGAGAATTAGCACTACATAAACATCAAGAATAAATAACACAGAACTAATATGCCCGAATTAATCAAGAAAGAAATTAAAATTAAGCTATACAGAAATTTAAAGCTCCTATTCATATTTTTTAGCAATCCTTGCATCAAATTGTCGCTGAAACTGTCCTCTGATAGAAAAAGAACTTTCATAAAATAGAATTATTATAAAATCGTCACAGGAAGTAAAATAGACCCTTCTTAATAGATAATGATTTAATTATACAAAAGTTAAGTCATAAAAACAATAGAATTTCATACAGCCTTAAAAAATGTATTACTCCTGCCTTCAAAATCAAAATTCTAATTAATCAGAAATTGGTGGAAAACTTCTTTTAGTATTGTTAACAAGTGCTTACATTTTAAATAGGATTCTTAATAGCATAAAATATATGATCATTCAAATTACTTTCATAAGTATTTTAAAAATATTACATTTAAACAAGTGGTTTTATAAGTTTAATTCATGAATGAATAAAATACAAAATAATGTTAACAAATAGTCACAAATTGGTTTTTTTGTTTGTTTTTCACTTGTCATTTTTTACACATAAAGGCTAATTGGGACAGGATGTACATTTAAAGATCTATAGTTAATTCACAACAAACATTTACGACAAATTAGAACCAAATGACAGAATTTCACCTCTTATCATTTGGCAGCCAAAAAATATTCACTGCAAGCTAATAAGATTGTTAAGCAAATTTAAATTATATCTATTTTTGAAATATAATTTTTTTCAGAATAAATCATTGGTTCCTTCTTGTACATTATATGGTAATCCCCCCCTTTACTCCAATTACTTTGTGGCATTGTAACACTGAGCATGTTTGGTACAGCAATGGTTATTTCAGTTTAAACTGGCGAGTAAAATAAATTTTATTATCATAGATTTGTTCTACATTGCCTTGCATCTAATTAGTATAATGTTTTAACAAAATTAATCTTGCATAAGCGTAGTGGTAATTGTAATACAGAACAAAATTCAAGAAGGGGACAATTGGAATGCAAACTCAATGATATTAATCAAATTAGATTTAATATTGTGCAGTACTCTTATTATGGAAAAATGTCAGAAATTATTCAAGATCACATAACAGTAAATGAACATATGGTTTTGCAATTTTATTTTCTTCTAAGTTTTTCTCTAAGAAACAAATGGAAAATAAATAGCAGATTTGCAAATGAAACTTCAAAACACAAGTTCAGAGCAGTACTACTATTTTTAAGTTAATTAAAAATTGGTCTTATTTAACTAGAAAATTTCAACTAATTTTCTTATTCTAGTTCCCTTTATTATAACATATTTTCTCTGTGATGCTATGCAGGCGTACTGATGCAGGCGATACATTTAATGAAACAAATTATTCACAAAGTGAATGCTCATTGTTGAATATGAGACTATCAATTATCAAACTCCTTAAAAATTTCAGATTTTGTGCAAAGGTTTTTCCAAATCATAAAAATTTTTTTTTCATAATTGTTCATCACAATTGCAAACTTGTCGCCATTTTCAGACTTAAAAGTACTTAAAGTTTCTTATTTCCATCAATATACATTGTAACATAATTCAATTTTCAGAACATTTTTTGTTCTATAATTTAATGAAATTTTAAAAATTTCCTGACATTTTTCCAGAATTATTAATTTTACTGATTATTTTCTTCTACCAGACACCCTATTCACAGTATTTCTTGAAAAATTATAATTAACTTAAAATTTCACATAAAACACTTGTAAATTATTTTTACATTAAAAAAAACTAATTTTATTACTAAGCATTATAAACTACTTGTAACATTACACAGTTACATGCCATTTTATATATTATATGCTAAAATATATTCCTAGACCTATAAAAATCAAATTCTGACTCAATTTTAACTGATAATTATCAAATTAAGCAAAATGGCAAATATAATAATATCTTACAAAAATGAAATTCTAGACAAGTTGAAATAAATAATCCTTTAAAAAAAACTTTACAAATATAAAAACCAATTCAAGATTGCAAATTGCAATATGAAATTAAAAAATATAAACTATTTACTTAATTTCTATATTAATGATACATATAGTGCAATTCAATATTATTAAAAATACATAAATATTGTTTAGGCTTAAAAGTCATAAGTTTATATTGCACAAATTTAAATTACACTAAAAGTAATCAATTTAAATCAATTCTAAATTTTATTATTAATAAATGCTTCATTCACAAAACTTCAGAAATTAATTTAGAATTAAAACTAATTAAAAATGATACACATTTAATAAGAACATAACTAAAAACAATACCGAATGCTTCTAATATTGTATTAGCTTCAAGTACTTGATGTTCAGTCCAAGTGGAAACATTCGTAGTAACAGTACACAGATATTGCAATATAAATTTTGTAGTTTCAGTCTATACCATGAAAGAAAAAACTGTTTTTAAATATCAGAAAGTAGATTTCAATACAAGAAACATCAAAATAGTTTACCATTTTCATAAAAAGAATTTACTAAATTGGAATAAAATGATTACATATGAGAAAATTATATTTTTCTATCAAAGAGCAAAACCTTTAAAAAAATGTTTCATATTCAAATTTATGACTAAAAATAATTTGTTAAATACTTTTATCAACATAATGCTGTTGATTAATAATAGCACATGAATGTTACAAAAGGCAAAATATCTGCGTATGTGTTATTGGTAACAAATAATACAAATAAATCATTATAAAATCAGCATATGTAATCAGTATTTATTAATACTCAAATAATATCATTAATAAGGATCAGTTTTTCTGTACGGTCACCCTTGGCGCGTTTTTTGGTGCAAAATTTGGCGAATATTTTTACTGGTAACCCAGCAAACTAGTAATTTGGCAACTTATTTGTCATTAATTTCTCATGAATATTTACCGATTTAAATTCATTAATATAAAATTTAATCAAAAATTTTTATGCATAATTTAACATATCAACTTTATTTTACCATTGATGTTTGAAATCTATAAATTTGCGTTTTTTGTTAATTTTGTAAAATTAGTTGAGCATATTGTTAGATACCAACAATGTATGAAATATTTGTCACTCTATTTCAGTCATCTTTCCTTCCACCGTTTTTCCCGATCGGAAATTCCGCCATACGGTCACCCTTGGCGACTTTTTTTGTTGTTGTTGTTACTAATGACACTTGGACAAACCAAGCTCGCTAACCCTTGGCTATTCGAATTTAAGTCAATAGTAATTAAGTCTTCCGTTTTAATCAGAATACCAAGTAGGTGAAAGTACGACTTTGCTCTACACACATGCCATAGGTACCCGTTTATAGGGTAGGCAACCATTCACTCCTCATTCATACAAGGAAAGGACAAAGACAGGATAGATAGAGAAAGTACATCCATGCCCGAACCGGGATTCGAACCCAGGATCTCTTTATCAGCAGTCAGGCACGCTGACCACTAGACAAGATGGATGGCTGCAACTTTTTTAAAATTTCGCTAAGGATGATCGTACAGTAAATTTTTACCTAGCAATAACTTAAAAAAAGGTACAAAGTTAATTATATTTAATTCGATGCACCTTAATACACAGCTTACCAAAAAATATCTACAGAAGTTAAAATAGTTTACATAACAGAACTCATTTTGTAAGGCAATAGTTTAAACGGAAAAATCTTTTTCAATTGAAAAAGGATCATTAAATAATACTTTGACAGCTCCACTTTCACCACTTATCACACAAGCTTGATTAGCATCTAAAGTCTGAAGACTATTGTAGGCAGCTTCGGCAATTGCAAATACATGAGGATCTTGTTGACCTATCTTCTTACCACTGTATTGCAGTACCCAATTCTAAATTCACATAAAAAAGATGACTTAAATATATTGTACAATTTTAAATATTACTCCAAAATCTATGCATTAAGTGTATTAATTCAAATTATTTCCTCATTGTCAGAAAAGTAATGTTACAATTACTTATGTGTAGCATTGCATAGCATACACTGTAGTGCATAAAAAGTATGAAATGTACACGATTTAAGACAAAAATAAACTTTCTTTAGAAGCAATCGATTGCGTGAGAGGAGAGTATGAAGCTCAAAACTAATCAGTGAGTTTAGAGACTAATCAGTTATTTTTGAACAATGTGTAAATGAAATACATATTGAAATTTTTATTCAATTTAAGAGGCAATTTAATTGTATGATATAAGCAACTTTGTGCAGTTTATTAAAAAAGAAGCACAACAAGAATAATGAATTTGTTTATATATTAAGAAAAATTATTCTAGATTTAGAAATAGAAACCACATTAATTTGAAATGTAAAATAAATTAATAAAGAAATTAGCATTTAATACTACTCTCAAAGAACTGTTAAAAGGATTTTATGAATAAATTAAAGTTTAGTAACATACTTTTTATATCAATTTTCAGCAATTATGTTTCTAAGTCAATAATTAAAAATAATCCTTAAAAAGAATATTATAAATTTTAAGAAACTTGTGATTCCCAAAAAAACTTTTGTTTCAAGTCTATAATTTTAAAAATATATGGATAATTTTAAAGTGTCTCTCAAAAAAAATTTTTTTTCAAAGGCTGCAATATTTTTAGTAATAAGTGTTACAAATTTTATTAACTCATCAAAATCAGTAACTGGTTCCTAAAAATTTTGCATCATATCTACCATCATAGCACACTTCATATAAAAGTAATACTTAATTCCAGGGTTTGTGGTTTGGTTTGTTTGTCGCTCAACGGTCATTTTTTGTACACGAGGGCTAATAAGACCGAGACATACGGTTTAAAGTGGATTCGGAACCACTACAAACATCCATACCCAGGGGGGGATTCGAACCCACGAACTGTTGTACCGAAAGCAAGAGCGCTAACCACTCGGGTAGCAGCTCGGCTTTAATTCCAGGGAGAGTAATCCCTAGATTCAATTGATACAAATATCAATGATTTAGCTGAAGATTGATATTCCACTTGAAAACAGTTTTGAGGTCATTGTCAACCAAACTGTTGTATATCAGCACTTCTTCATTTTAACTAAAGCAGAAAACTTTAGTTCTATTAACTAGCATCGAAATTTTTAAATAAAAATGTCAACTTAAATTAAATGTATGAAGAAAAATCATTTGTTACTTATATAATTTTGTTATTAAATTATCAAAATAAAAGTTTAGTTTAAAAGCCATAATTAAAAATTTACATAAATTAAAAAAAAAGGCACAGGTGCCGTATGATCCATTATTCCAAATTTTAATTTTTTCCCATGATGAAGAAATGTTGCCAAGATTGCAACATGTGCGATGACGTATAAATACTAGGGTTACCAAAATAGAATTTTCAGCATAATTTTTATAGGTCTCCATATGTATGACGTGATAAAAACGAGGTTGCCAGATACATAAGAAAATCCACTAAAAAATCGCTAATCTCAGAATTTGGCATAATGGATTATACGGCACCTGTGCCAAAATAAGATATATTTAGATATTATAAGATATATAATTGCTAAATTTTAGAAAAAGAAATTTATCAAAACTTAAGTTACTTACCGTTTCATAAATAGGAAGTTCTTTATATGGGTTCACTGCAACTAATATGGTTCCAGTATAAGTCTAGTCATATGTTAAGAAAATATTTTTATGCAATTAATTAATATATACGCATATTGGATGAGAACAATTCTCTCTGCATTGAAAATATTTTAAATAAAATAGGCCAACTCTCGAGGAAAAAAGTAAAGTAAGTAAATAAATCAAAAATAAAACATTTTAAATTTATAAAAGGCAACACATTAAATACTATAGATATCTAAAGAAAATAATGAAAATATAATTAATAACACATTTTCTAGAATATCAAATGAACATCAAACAAAAATGAAATAAAAGATTTTTGTAATGCAGGTCGTCAAAAATAATGGTGATATCGTTTCTTCTTTCCTCCAATTTAGTCATCATAAATCCGAAGCCTTATCAATTTTAACTTCCCCTTTAAGTAATCGATATCTCCTTTCACACTTTTATCGATTTCCAAGAGAACATATATTATTACAAAAAATAAAACTGAATTTTCTCATAAGCTGATATTTAAATCTAAGCTTCATAACACTTAAATTTCCACAAGTAAACATTTTCCCATTTAACGTGGATTTAAAATTAATTTTTTTACAGTTGATTTTCAAAATGTTCAGTAAAATTCAAATGAAAAGTTTTCAGTTTGCATATTAAACGGTCATCACAATATGCTTTAGATCAATTAACTCCTGAAGACTAATACAAAATTGTTAGTTTTTTCCAAAAGAATTAGAATCAATAATACACATTCAAGTTATTTGAAATGCATTACAGCAAAACATGTTCAATGTTAATGTAAATATTAGAATTCAAGAGAAAATATTGTAAGTAAACTATCCCCTCAAAAAATCGTATTGTTCGTTTTAATTACTTCTACAACAATAAATTCTCACACAAATTATATTGTAAATATTAACAAACAGAGGAAAATAAATTACAATTTCAATCATTAAATACAAATTGAATCCTTGAAATTGATGGACAAGTACATGTTTTTTAAACTTTTATTAAAAACCCTGAGAACCCGTATATAATTTAGTACACATTCCAATTTTCAATAAATGATGAAAATTTGGTAAACATTACATTTTGTGTTATTAGTTTTTTATAAGCATTTGAATTGTTTTAATAATTACTCATCGATAACTTGAATGGAAAATTAACATATGAGCAAATAACAGGAAAGAATGTTTAAAAATTAAATTATAAATTGCTTTTCCAGAATTCACTCTTAAGGAACTTGTAAGGAAATATAGTTATATATTAATTTTCCATTAGTATACAGGTAATATAAATGTCTTTTTGGAGAAATAGAAACTGAATATGCTCCTTATACAGCCATGTCAGTTAGCTAGTCGAGATAATATTTTAAAAAAATATTGTCATTCATGGACACAAAGTTAAAAGGAACATTTCTCCAAGTTGAACAACAAAGAATTCTTAAGCAAATTAATTTTCTCACTGACATAGCTAAACAACTCAATTAAGTAAACTAAGGGTATCAAAATGTAAGGGTAAAATAACATTTGTGACTTTTAAATGGTAATGCTTTCCTACAAAATTAAATAATATTTTCGATGTCTGCCACAAAATTAACAATATTTACATTCAGAATTGAATATGTAATTAAAACTTTAAAACTCTCTGAAGTTTTAATTTTACTCCTCCAATTCTACATGTATCATTAAAGAATGGGAATTGTTTCAGATGTTTATTACGGTACGGTACACTAAATCATTGGTAGATAGATTTGGAACAGTTAAAAGGTTTCCGACACCTGTGTTGTTTTATTAACTGTTTACCTTGAATGCATATGAGATTCACTGTTTATTAAGATCGCTTCTTCTAACACTGACACGGGATACTGGTGGCATAAAAATGCATAAGTTGCAAATAAAAAATTCAGAGTTTTATGTGTCTCAATCAAATTCTATAAATAATAAAATAAAAGCTGCAGAAGAACTTGTCAATATTCAGAATGAAAGTCATTTTAGCACTTCCGATCTTATAACTTTCACATATTTTTTCGAATGACAAATTAGGTATCAAATGCTATAAAATCACCAAAATCTTAAGAGCTCTTAACTTATGTCTTTATTTACAATTAGTTTTCAATATAAAAACCTGCTGAATCCAAGCACATAACAAAGAAAACATTATGTGTGATAAGGGAAACTAGGCCTACAATTAAAACAGTAAGACAACACTTTTTTAAGTCGCAGCAAATGAATAAAAAATAAACTAAACTAAACAACGGAAGCAAAATGATATCTAAACAAAGACATGTGTCCAAAACGAGGAAACACAGATCACATACTAACACAAAAGTAAAAGCCACTTGAAAAGAAGTCCCTTCAAGGATGTGATGTGTCAGGGTTGTCTTAAGTTCATTATACCCCACTCCAATTATGATAAGTGATTCGAAGAGGGGTAGGAGAAGAATTAATTGTGACTGTCACTGTGACGAAAAGCGGCAAACTTAATGATTTGAAATGCAAGCAACAACAGCGCACAGATTCACCTCTCTCCCTGCTCCTGCAGTAACCGCAAACAGGCGAAAGGACAACTTTTCGCCTCCAAATTCCAAGACGAAAGGTTTCCTCCCCCCTTCGTACCCCTAGTTGCTCCTCCAAACTCCTCTCCTCCAAGAGACATGGTTCTTTAATTGATTTTTATTGTAGCAATCTATGTAATTAACTCGCACCACGAATTCAATTCACCCATCTTACTGGAAATATTTTTAGGATTCATACGAATCCAAACACTAATATTTTTATTTTAGACTTTACTTCTCAAATCAATACATGATGATACCGAAACCCCCACAATCATCTTTTTAAATGCATTGCGCTACATTGGGCATAAGTTTCTCTTATGATCTCATCCTGAATAATGAAGTATTAACTTAGCTACTGTAATTATGCATTCCTCTTTTATCACAAAACATTTCATATACAATTCACATCATACCCAGATGAGAACTGTTAGTTTTATTGAAAGCAAAATATAAATAAATTCTTGACTCATATATTATCTGCACTCTCAGACTTATTAAACTGCACTTTGCCTGAAGTTGCATTTATTTTATTTTATTTTATTTTCCTGTTAATTATGATTCCTGTATTCCAAGTACTCTGTAAATATCTTATATTTTGTCAATTACTTTTGTACTAAACCTCAATGTTATGTACTACAATACCATTGCAATGTTATCACCTTTTGTATCTCAATATATTCCTGTATATATAATTCCAGTTTATTTCCACCTGTTGTAATCTTGTTCATAATACGTGTTTAGTTATATTTATTGCTTAACCAAGAGCTCTTCTGCTTAGTTGTAACTCATCAAATACTACTGTATTTTATTTACTGAAAAACAAGTACTGTACATTATTTAATATAAAAAATAGTGTCGTTTGTGACTATTCATGCAAATGTAATTTTATCCAGGCTTTGCCTGCAGTTTGTTTTCCCCTTATTGTAAAAGTCCTTGTCGTTTTTAATAAATACGGACCGCCAGAGTGGGGATACCAGTTCGATTCCACCAACAACCACGCATTCGATCACCAAAATCAATCAATTGTGATCTGATGCACCTCTCCCAGTTTTAGGAAAACTTCTTAAAATAATTATTCGATAAATATTTATTAGGAACATCTCTCTAATAACTAGTTATATAGGAGATAAGTGCATAAGCACGGGCGCTCCTGTCTACATGAAAGACACCTCCTCGTCCCATAGGCTGGGAAGGCAAGCGCTGGAAGCCTCAATCCCAGCTTCTTCACTTTCGAAGGTCACTCAAACAGTGGGGGGGGTGAGAGCCTTTCATTTTCCTTCCGACATTAATGAAGCAAGGAATACAATTATGCGGAAACTAACCAGCAATTTGATAACAGATCCCAATTAGTTTTAGTCCGGTTTATAAATATGCATACACAGGAAAGACTTTAAACGTCTAATTGTTTAAAAATTGTGGGTAACATGACAGTCAACTAAGCAATAGTTTGTCATTAATTACATTCAAAAATTTGTCTACCCTGTAAATTTTATCATGCATTCCAGCCGTAAATATACCTTAACATTCCCATGCATCCAAACGATTTTTATGCAAGCGGAGGTATCGTAAGAGAAACTCTTAAAAACTCTCAAAACCTACAATAGATCCCTAAAGCAAAAACGCAATATCCATTATTTTTGTAAGGCAGTGGTTATAAATATTCTTAAAAAACAATTTGATATAAAATTCACAAAAAAAGTTTTGATTATATAATTTTAAAAATATAGTTTTTATTTACTTAGTGTTAATTTCAATATCAATTATTTCATGGAAGTCAATTTGACATTTATTACTAAAATATTTAATGTGAAAATTACAATAATTTCAGTGAAACATGTGATTTACTTTAACTTCTTTATTTTATTATTTTTATATCAAAATTTATAATATTTATCTAAATGGGCATTCATTGATAAAATCAAGAGTAAAATTCGTGATTTTCAATGAAAAGAATAAATATCAAATCATTAAAAAAACTTTTAAAATGTTAAAATAATAAAAACTCAAAAAATATTAAAAAGTTATTTACAAAGTACTCTTTTTTGCAAAAAATACTACTGAAAATACAAAACAAATAATTTCCCCCAAAAAAATTATATTTAGAATGAAATATGTATTGAAAGATATCAAAACTGGATAAATTTGTCACGTATGTCAAATGAATTTCATAGTCTCCTTAAACATATTTCTAGAAAATTTAATGTTTACAAAAAGTTTTTTTTTAATTTTATTTAAATTGAATTTACGCTTGTCTAAGTTTTGAATTCATTTACATATTCGCAAATTCTAACTTAGAGGCAAAGTCGGTTTATTCTGCTACGAAAATCCTGACAATATATTTTTGTCCACGAAATGGTTCCGAATAACATCACCAAAAAATTTAAGAAACCATATCAATATTTCACGCTGAATAAATAAAAAGTGAAACAAAAAAATTTTGCAACGCTCTTTTCAATTTACTCCCCACCCTTTCCATGTCATTAAGAACTCCACGTACGGGTTATGGAAATTACTCTTGGCTACATTTGAACTTCACTTCAGACATGATTCCAAATTTTTCACGCCAAAGCGTCAAGAAATAAAGCAGTTAAAGGAGAAAATGGCTAAGGATAGGAACGCAGAGCCTTTTATTTGAAGTTATTGGGGATATTTTAAGGAATATATGAAAAATGCCAGGATCTCAGAAAATAAATTCAGTATTGGTGGCTCTAGGGACACATAATTATATCATTGTAAGCTTTTATTAGAGAGAAATAAAGCTGCTCACACAATTATTCATTTTTATTTCTAAAAGAATTTTCATTATTAGCCATTTATGTGATTTCTACACATTCGATACAATGAAACATACCCGTTTTGATTGTAATCCTTTTACCAGAGAAACAGTCTCATTAAAAAACAACAGTAATTAGATTTCCTTTTGAGAATAAATTTTATTGTTTAAGAGGGATCGTACACAAAATATCTGATTTTATTAACAGCCAAATAATATGAAGCCGGCAATTTAAGAGACAAATATTTTTAAAGGAACATTTTATCATTCCTAAAATGATTAAATAAACGCAGTGAAACATTTTATCATTTTTAAAATGTTTATATGTCAAAAAAATATCGAGTATGACAAATTTAAAGATTAATAAATAACCAAAAATACTTTTACAATTTCAGCATAACTGTAAAATTGATAATAAATGAATAGTCAATTTGGAATAGGGGAAGCTATTACTTCCTGCTCAATAAAATTTAAATATCAAATTTAAGCTACATTACTTGATAAAATATTCTTATATAACAGCCCATTACTATAAGCAAATAAATTTTCACGAAATACAAATTTGTATATATATTACTAAATGAAAACACATTTAACAATAATAATTGAGGCACTGGCGCTGTACAATCCAGGATGCCAAATTCTGAATTTTTTTGGCGATGAAAAGTTGTTGACTAGATGACGTATTATGACGTGCGTTATGACAAATACTAGAATTGCCAAAATAGAATTTTCAGCATAATTCTTATAGGTTTCTATATCCGTGACGCAATAAAAACCAGGTTGCCAGATACATAAGAAATTCCGCGAAAAAATCACCTAACTCAGATTTTGGCATCCTACATTATACGGAATCTGTGCCAAGAAGGATAAATTTTCAAATATAGCTTCAAACATTTTTAAAATAAAATTTTTAGATGTTGAAAAATTGAAAATCAGCAAGTTGATTTATCAACCATATATTCTATTAAAATAAATTCTTAACATATATTATTCAGATAGTTAAGTAATCAGAACCTTCTCGCTTTTGAATTAAATCCTAAGACCCAGAGATTTGGCTAATTTAGTATCTCTTAAATCATTTACATCATAATAAAACGCAATGACTAAACTTATTTCACCCATTAAAGGAAATATTTTTAGCCATAAAATTTTACCAATAAATTGCTTTGGTTGGAGCTATTGGTTGGATTTAGTTATTAGTAACAATACTGTTAATAACATCAATTATTTTCTTACGAAAAATAAATATTTTGAGAAATCCACCAAAACTGCAAAATTCAGGTACTTCTTTAGGTGATGAGTTGGTTAAATTTCAATAATTTCTGAATATCTTCAATATTATCAAATGTACATATTTTAAAAAATTTTAATGTATTTAGTACCGAATGTAAATTAAATACTAACGCAGCTGTTAATTTTATTATCAAAAATATATTTTAGGAGAAAAATGTGCTTTTATATAGTTCTCCCAAATGACACAATTGACTTCTGTGATTCCGGTGAACATTAATTACAAACCTCCCCAAAATTTTTAAAAATTGCAATTTTATATAAAAACAAATGGGCTTATTTTATATAAATAGACGTTCTAAAGCTAATGAGAATACTTATTTTATTATAAAAAATTAGTTTTAGGAGAAAAAGTATGTTTTTTTCATATACCGCCCTGTGACAGGACATGTGATATAAAATAGGAACTAATTCTCCCACATAAACTTATTCATGTATTTACATAGAATTTTGAAAATTGGCTCTTTTTATTAAGGCGCATATTAGCCACGGTAAATAATCAAAGTCGCATGGACGGTAAATGCTCATTAGGCGTTTAACTTTGTTCGATGTGAGACATGTGTAATCAACGAATTTTAAATATTTTAATATATCATCCAAAATATTTTCTAGATATTAAAACTACTTAATGTACATTATATAAAATAAACTTTTAAAGCTATTCCAAGTATTTGTTTTAAAAGAAATATTTAATTTTTGAAGAAAAGTGTATTTCTGTAATTTGTGCCTAGGGACGCAAGTGACTTCTGATTCCGGTGAACTTTATTTTCAAAATTCCCAAATATCTTAAGAAACTCCCTATGTATATGAAAACGAATACGGTAATTTTATATTTAATGAGATTCTTTAATTATTCAGAGCGTATATTTTGTTTAAAAATATACATCTGTGGAGTAAAATGTGCTTATTCTTATGTGCAGATTTTGACGGGAAATGTGACGCGTGATAATGAAGTTGGAAATGCCTCGATATCTTACGAAACTCCTTGTCTATAGGGTAAAGATTGGTTGGATTTAGTAATTAGTAACAATTTACTGCTAATAACATCATTTATTTTGTTAGGAAAAATAAATATTTTGCGAAAACCCCCAAAACTGCAAATTTCAGGTATTTTTTTAGGTGATGAGTTGATTAAATTTCAAAAATCTCTGAATATCTTGAATATTGTCAAATATATAAAAAGTTTTTAATGTATTTAATCCCAAATGTAAATTAAAATCCAACGCATCTGTTTATTTTACTACAAAAAATAAAATTTAGGGTAAAACTTAGTTTTTGTATAGTGCGCCCATTCCGTCTCCGTGAAACTTCTCATTCCCGCTAAGATTTATTTCAAAATTCCAGTATATCTTAAGAAATACCCCAAGGATACACAAAAAATGGTTTCATTTAGTAGTAAATTACATTCCTAAACTAACTGTGGTATTCATTTTATTACAAAAAATATAATTTAGGAGAAAATAGAGTTTTTCTATAGTGCAACCATATGGTACCTGAAACTTTTGATTCTCGCTAGATTTTATTTCAAATTTTTAGTATATCTTAAAATATACCCAATGGACACACAAATAAATGATTTTATTGAGTAGTAAATCACTTTCTTAGACTAACTGGGGTATTCATTTTATTACAAAAAATAAAATTCAGGAGAAAAATGAGTTTTTGTATACTGCGCCCATATGGTACGTGAAACTTCTGATTCTCGCTAATATTGATTTCAAAATTCCAGTGTATCTTAAGAAATATCCAATGGACACACAAATAAATGATTTTATTTTGTAGTAAATCACTTTTTTAGACTAATTGTGGTATTCATTTTATCACAAAAGCTACAATTTAGGAGAAAAATGAGTTTTTCTATAGTGCGCCCAAATGGTACGTGAAACTTTGGATTTCCGCTAAGTTTGATTTCAAAATTCCAGTATATCTTAAGAAATACCCATTGAGCACACAAATGAATGGTTTTATTTAGTAGTAAATCCCTTTCTTAGACTAACTGTGGTATTCATTTCATTACAAAAAATATACATTAGGAAAAAAATTAGTTTTTCTATAGTGCACCAAAATTGTACGTGAAACTTTGGATTCCCGCTAAATTTGATTTCAAAATTCCAGTATATCTTAAGAAAAACCCAATGGACACACAAATGAATGGTTTTATTTAGTAGTAAATCACTTTCTTAGACTAACTGTGGTATTCATTTTATTACAAAAAATATAATTTAGGAGAAAAATGAGTTTTTCTGTAGTGCAACCATATGGTTCGTGAAACTTCTGATTGCCGCTAAGTTTGATTTCAAAATTCAAGTACATCTTAAGAAAAAACCCCCAATGTATATGAAAACGAATTGGGTAATTTTATATAGAATGATATTTTTGAGTTAATAATAGCATTAATTTTTTTTATAAAAATACATTTTAGGAGTAAAAAGAGCTTATTCTTAATGCACATTTTGACGGGATATTTGACACGTGTTCATGAAATTGAAAATGCCTCGATATCTTACGAAACTCCTTGTCTATGGTGAAAAGATTGGTTGGATTTAGTAATTAGTAAAAATTTACTGCTAATAACATCATTTATTTTGTTATGAAAAATAAATATTTTTCGAAAAACCCCAAAACTGCAAATTTCAGGTATTTTTTTAGGTGATGAGTTGATTAAATTTCAATAATCTCTGAATATCTTCAATATTGTCAAGTGTACATATTTTAAAAATTTATAATGTATTTAGTACCGAATGTAAATTAAATACTAATGCAGCTGTTTATTTTATTATAAAAAGTATATTTTAAGAGAAAAATGTGTTTTTATATAGTTTCCTAAATGACACAATTGACTTCTGTGATTCCGGAGAAAATTTATTACGAAACTCCCCAAAATTTTTAAAAATTGCAATTTTATATAAAAACAAATGGGCTCATTTTATATAAATAGACGTTCTAAAGCTAATGAGAATACTCATTTTATTATAAAAAATTAGTTTTAGGAGGAAAAGGTGTTTATATCATATACAGCCCTGTGACAGGTAATGTGATATAAATAAGGAACTAATTCTCCCACATTAACTTATTGATGTATTTACATAGAATTTTTAAACTTGGCTCTTTTTATTAAGGCGCATATTAGCCAAGGTAAATAATCAAAGTCCCATGAACGGTTAATGCTCATTAGGCGTTTGACTTTGTTTGATATGAGACATGTGTATTCAACATATTTTAAATATTTTAATATATCATCCATAATATTTTCTAGATATTAAAACTACTTAATGTACCTGTTATAGAATAAACTTTTAAAGCTCATCCAAATATTTGTTTTAAAAGAAATATTTAATTTTTGAAGAAAAGTGTCTTTCTGTAGTCTGTGCCTAGGGACGCAAGTGACTTCTGATTCCGTGAACTTTATTTTCAAAATTCCCAAATATCTTAAGAAATTCCCTATGTATATGATAATGAATTCGGTAATTTTATAGTTAATGACATTCTTGAATTATTTAGAGCATATATGTTTAAAAAAATACATCTATGGAGTAAAATGTGCTTATTCTTAATGCACATTTTGACGGGAAATGTGACGCGTGATAATGAAGTTGGAAATGCCTCGATATCTTACGAAACTCCTTGTCTATAGGGTAATGATTGGTTGGATTTAGTCATTAATAACAATTTACTGCTAAAAACATCATTTATTTTGTTACGAAAAATACATATTTTAAGAAAACTCCCAAAACTGCAAATTTCAGGTAAATTTTTAGGTGATAAGTTGATTAAATTAAAAAAATCTCATAATATCTTAATTAAAAAAATCTCATAATCTCATAATATTGTCAAGTGAATACTAAAATTTTTAAATGTATTTAGTACCGAATGTAAATTAAAATCAAACGCAGTTGTTTATGTATTCTAAATAATATTTTTTAGGAGAAAAACATGTTTTTATATAGTGCGCCTTTATATCGCAATTGACTTCTGTGATTCCGGGGAAAATTAATTTCAAAACTCCCCAATATCTTTAAAAATTCCCATTTTATATTAAAAAATAGGCTCATTTTAAATTAATTCACGTTTTTAAACTAATGAGAGTACTTATTTTATTATAAAAAATAATTTTAGGAGGAAAATGAGTTTTTTCATTTTACAGCCCTGTGACAGGACATGTTATGAGCAATCATGAAATTCAAAACTCCTCGATATCATACAAAATTCCATGTCTATAGAAAGTCGTTGGGTGCATTTGGTTTTGAATCATATTCCAAAACTAATGATTAAATTTAATTTGTTTTAAAAAATAAATTTTTGTAAGAAATCCTATCGACATAGTTTCTCAATCGGATCTCTCTACATTTGTCGTTCACAAGGTATGTGTGATATGAAATAGGAAGTAATTCTCCTACATAAACTTATTGATGTATTTACATAGAATTTTAAAAATTGGCTCTTTTTACTAAGGCGCATATTAGCCAATGTAAATAATCAAAGTCCCAAGGACGGTAAATGCTTATTAACCGTTCAACTTTGTTTAATATGAGACAAGTGTGTTCAATGAATTTCAAATAATTTTTTCTATCATCAATAATACTTTCTAGATATTAAAACTACTTAATGTACATGTTATAAAATAAACTTTTATAGCTATTTCAAGTATTTTTTTAAAAGAAATATTTAATTTTTGAAGAAAAGTGTCTTTCTGTATTTTACGCCTAGTGACGCAAGAGACTTCTGATCCCGGTGAACTTTATTTTTAAAATACCCAAATATCTCATGAAATTCCCAATGTATACGAAAACAAATTTCGTAATTTTATTTTGAATGACATCCTAGAGTTAATTAGAGCACTTATCTTGTTATTAAAATACATTTTAGGAGAAAAATGTGCTTATTATTAATGCACATTTTGAAGGGACATGTGTCTCGTGATCATGAAATTGAAAATGCCTCGATATCTTACGAAACTCCATGTCTGTAGGGTAAAGATTGGGTGGATTTAGTAATTAGTAAAAGTTTACGGCTAAAAACATCCTTTATTATGTTACGAAAAATATATGTTTTGAGAAAACCCCCAAAACTGCAAATTTCAGGTACTGCTTTACGTAATCAGTTGATTAAATTTCAAATATTTCTGAATATCTTCAATATTGTCAAGTGTACATTAAAATTTTTTGCTTTATTTAGTACCGAATGCAAATTTAAAACTAACGCTGCTGTTTATTTTATAATGAAAAACATGTGTTAGGAGAATTATGTGGTTTTATATAGTGCGCCCAAATGTCACAAGTGACTTCTGATTCCGCGGAACATTAATTTCAAAATTCTCCAAAATCTTTAGAAATTCCCTTTTATATAAAAACAAATTTGCTCATTTTATATTAATAGACGTTCCAAAGCTAATGAGAGTACTTATTATATTATAAAAAATTAATTTTAAGAGGAGAATTATTTTTTCACATACAGCCCTGTGACCGGACATGTGACGCGCGATCATGAAATTCAAAATTCATCGATATCATATGAAATTCCTTTTCTCTAGGGAACCTTTGATTGCATTTAGATTTGAATCATATTCCAAAGCTAATGATTACATTTAATTTGATTTAAAAAATATAAAGTATTGTAAGAAATGCCATCGACGTAATTTCTCAATCGTTTGTCTACATCGGTCATTGACAGTCTATGTGTGATGCAAAATAGAAACTAATTGTCCCACTTAAAGTTATTGATGTATTCACATAGAATTTTTTAAATGAGCTCTTTTTATTAAGGCACTTATTAGCCAAGGTAAATAATCAAAGTCCCATCTACGTAAGTACTCATTAGCCATTCAACTTTGTATAATATGAGACAAGTGAGTTTAGTGAATTTCATATATTTTTATATATCATAATTAATATTCTCTAGATATTAAAACTGCTTCCTGTACATGTTATAATTTAAACTTTTAAAGCTGTTCCAAGTATTTATTTTAAAACAAAAAATAAATTTTAGTAGAAAAGTTTGCTAATGGGCTCTTTTTATTAAATTCATATAATTTAGTTTACTATATTTTCTTTTTATTTCTAATTTTAAAAAGGCTATAATTTTTACAATTTTTTAATAAAACTATGGCTTAAGAAAATTATTATTAAATTTTAAAGATCCTTTAACTATTTCTCACATTTTATTAGCAGCATTTTAATGCACATCAATTTAAAATACTTCATATATTTTTGTTTGAAATCTTGAAATTAAGTGGAAAAATTTTTTTCACTGAATAATAGTAATGTATCTGTGTATGTATGTGTGTGTGGTACGTATGTAGGTACGTAATAAATCCAAGAACCTAAAATTAATTTTATCATTTACGACAGTTACATTTAAAAGGTTTTTCATTTTGCTCTGACAGCTTATGTTGGCTATGTGATGCAATTAAAATTTTTAGAATGAATGTCGTAGGCTGCAAATCTGCTTCATTTGAGAAAATGAGAATTTATGCTGTTTTTTGCATGCACTTTTGAATGGATTTGATTTAATTTTCAGCTCGGTCAACAGTCATCCAGATTACAAAAATGAGTGGCATAAACGTCAATTATAATACAGTAATTATAAATATTGAACTTTTATTTCTGAAAATTGTCATACAGTAAGATTATCAGAGAAATAATCCTGCTCACATGATATCTACACTGTAAAAAAACGGAAGAAATACAGTAAAAATCACTGTTATTTAAATAGCTGTCATTAGGAACACTTATGATTACAGTAAATTTTACTGTAAAATTCACAGCCGCAGAAAATCGTTTGCTATTGGGCATGCGCATTGAATTGGCGGGATAAAAGTTTCTTCTGTTCCCCTGTGACAAATGAATCAAATTAATTTCGCCATTTATTTGCACTTGTTTTCATTTGGTGAAGTTGGTGATATTTTGAGAGTAATTTTTCCTTTAGTTGAATTTTTCTATTGAAATTGAATCACCAAATATATTGTAACATATACTTTTCTTATTGTTTATTATTCAAACTGTTAGTTAACTTTGCTATACATAAATTCTTATAAATTTGATTGAACATTTCAAAAAATTCTAAGCTGAATTTAGAAACGATCATATTCACTTGTATTAATTCAGTGTCAATATTTTTTAATGACTTTTTATAAATATTTAAAATATTTTATAGTAGTTTGGTAACATAATTGATTAATATTTTAATTATCACATTTTCGACGAAATTAGAGTTGTATTTAAATGCTTCAATTAATATAAAAATTGCTTATCTATATTTCTTTCAAAATTAAAATTGAATAATCATCAATTGTTATATTTTTTAGATATATATTATTAAATATATTAACGGAATTTCTATTTTATTTCGTTTTTGAAAATACCTGATTTTTCTTTCATTGTAAAATTATATAAATTTATTGTATATTAACTAAATATAACATAATTTTTTTATATATTCTAAATAATTTTTTTGATCAGAATTTTATTTAAAAAATGTTTATTTTTCCATACAGATCGTTAAATGCATTCTAATTATGATTATTAATTCAATTCCATTTTGAAATATGCATTAAAATAATCATTTTTAGGCATAAATGTTTGTAAATTCTTTCAATAAAATAATATTACAAATAATGATATTTATCAGAATAAATGGTCTTGTGTTTAGAATTTGTATGAAATGTAAAAATGCATTTCAATGAAAAATGTAATGCTTTTTTAAAATATCTATTTTTTTAAATCATCATTTATAACAAATATATAAGAAATATTCCTTTTTAAATACATATTAGGAAGTACTATTCGAATTAAGGTCATTTATTTAGAAAATATAAAGTTTATTATTTTATAACCATGATTAATTTTTTAAATTTATATTACTAATTAATAGTAATAATTTATATTAAATATTATTGAATTTAATATTAATAATAATAATATTAATATTAAATTTATTATTAATAATAATAATTTAATATTAAATATTATCAAATTTATAGAACATTAATTAAAAGCCTGTTTGGGAAATATTGTTGGTTGTTTAATATTTATAAAACAAAATTTCAGGCAACACATTTTTGTAAAAAATTACATTATTACTGCAAATTTTACTTTATTTTATTAAAAAATTGCAAAATTTGTAGTACTGTTTATGATTTATTTACATGTTAGTGTAGGAATCTGAAATTCATAAAAAGAAAAGCTAATTTAAAATTATAATTAAGAAACAAATACATGAGTGAAAACTTTGTAATTTGTTCTTGCTTAACATATTTAAAATATATTGTTCTCAAGATTTTTCTAATACTACTGTGCGCATTAAATACTACCTTCCAATTATAGTCACACTTAAAAAAATTTAAATATATCTATGTTTTGGGAAAATAAGAATTTATGAAGAAAGTGTTTGATTTGTAAAGGAAGTTTTAACAATGGAATAATCACAAATAACTTTTAGTAGTAAGACTATTCAGAGTAAAGCCTCTTCATATCAAATTCAGCCATATTTGAAAGCTGGAATAGGTATTGGGAGAGAGAGAGTTTTTATAAGCATGTGTGCATTTTTAAAAGTTTTCTATTTTTCCTTCATTGTGATGTCCAACAAGAAGCCAAAATGCAGTGTGTTTTTTGATGTTATAATTGAAGAGGTTGTAAAATTAATATGAGACTTTTCCATTTCAAAGAAACGATATTAACACACCTAATGATATTTCCACATTATAAGAAAGATGGGCTTGCTTATTTTTAAAGGAAACCATTTTGGACCATTTTAAATGTTTAACTGGTGCAGATTTAAATGAAAGACTTAAGTTTGCATCAGCAAACAAAATTAAAAGAATTGTTAATTTCTTAAAACTTTCTCCTCCATGAGGTTGTAAAATACAATCTTCAACCATTGAGGAGTTGGATGGAAAAGAGGATGTTGAAGCGTGAATTGTACTTCTATCTGCAAATTTTGGAGAAGACTTGAAAAAAATATTTAGAAGTACTGCAGTAAAGTATTCAAAACTTATTAAAAAATTACTGCTTAGTAAATTAGAAATAAGAAATTTAGAAATGAATATAAAATTTAATCATAAATAAATTAATCAGGAATTTGTTTATTGGTTTTAGATTTCCACATCTTTTCAGGATGCAGTAGATATTATTGATTTACCTTGCACACCATAGGTATTAATTTGTGGTATGTATTGCTTATATATTTCATAAGGTTTGAAATGTTTTAACTCAAAATCAAAAATTTGTTGTTACATTTATTGATCTCTTCAAATACTGTTTACTCCGCTCTAACATTCTATTTAAAATAAATCATATGAATATATAAAATTTAAGAAAATCTAAATAAATTGTTTTAGTTAAATACCTCTTTTTCGATTCAATTTCAGTTGTATTCTCCTTTATTTATCTTTAAGTACGTATATAATGCCGTAAATATGCAGAGTTAATGAACAGCAAATTTTTTTTATATTTCCTAATTTTGCACAGTTTCATGTAATTTCTTATGTAAATTAAAGTTTTCGTAGATGGAAGTACAACTTTGATCTCACTCTAAAACAACTTTGATTTCACTTTTGAGGTAACTATTTACGAGTTAAGGAAATTCAGTTTTAAGCAAATGTTTTATAAAATGTTATTTCATAAATTATTGTTACTTTGACACATTATAGCATTTTAATTTTTCTGTTTAGTTTCGATGGAAATATTTTCAAATTGTTTATATATGTATGCAAAAGAAATGTTTCCATATTCTCTACAAAATTAATTTTTTTAAACTTTGGAGGAGTCTAAAAACTAATTAAGAACAAATTTAAACGCCCAAAAGTTGTCAACCAAATCCTGCTAGACAACGGACAGGTCACTGATAACTCCATCGAAACGATTAATGAGATCCTAAGATACAACTTTCCATCCTCCACCATCAATTACCCAACACACACTCCAAGCGCCTCAAATGATCCACTTTTCTCAGTAGAGGAAATTGAAGCCACCATCAAGCAGATGGACAAAAACAAAGCCTCTGGCTTTAACGGCACATATCTGGACATCTATTCAGCACTTTTCCAGCTAAATAAATCATGGTTCTGCAGCCTGATGAATCTCTGCCTTAGCAATGGCGTTTTCCCTAGAACTAGGAAAACTGGCAAAGTAGTACTCATACCAAAAGATGGGAAAGATCCCCAACTTAGGGAAGCATACAGGCCTATTTGCCTGCTTCCAGTCTGGGGAAAAATCCTGGACAAATTGCTGATGAACCGACTCTTCTTTCACTATCACAAGAATGCGCTACTACATCCACTACAGTTTGGTTTCCACAAAGGGAAAAGTACAAATGACGCCATCAGCATCATTGTTAATATCATTAAAGAGAATAAATCCAAACAACATTACACATGCCTGATCTCACTAGATATAAAAAACGCATTCAACAGTGCGCGATGGGAAGACATCCTAGCCATACTACACAAGCATAACACCCCCAGAAACCTTTACCTCTGCGTGCAATCTTTTCTAATGGATAGGAACTATCTCAACGAACAAGGGCAGAGATGTCAATACACAAACGGAGTGTCACAAGGATCTAGCCTGGGACCGTTCCTCTGGCTACTCTTAGCAAACGAACTGTTAGTCCAGGACATCGGCAAGAGAATTCACTGTCAAGCCTTCGCCAACGACATAGCACTCTTACTTACAGCCAGTTCATACTTCAAGTTCTCAAAACTTTCTTGAAGACCCCTTGAGATTATCTCGAAATGGGCAAATAACTACGGGCTGAACTTTAACATTCATAAATGTAATTTTACTATATTCGAGCTCACAAAAGAAATTACCAGAAGACCAGGTATCAAAATCAACGGGCAAAGCATAACATACACTAGAAATCTCAAGTGTCTTGGCCTACTATTCGATCCAAAATTAAATTGGTTTCCACACCTGCATAATATCACCTTAATAATATTGTTTATCATAATATCATTACCAAATCGATTGCCTTATAGAGATGTTAATTCTATAAGTGAAAACCTTTTGACTTTGGTTAGATATGTTCCTGCTGAATTTGCCAGAAAACCAATATCATTAAGTGATTTAGCATAGTTGGAAAGCCACGGAATTCAGGCAAATTTTGTTGTATACTGGACCCATTGTATTCTCGAAAATACTGTGTAATAAATTGTATTTAAATTTCCTTTCATTGCATATCTCTCTCCGAATTTTGTGTTCAGAACATTTTGAGCAGGAATTACTTTTATATTCACGATCACTTTTAGAGCATTTTGTGAAAACCTTTGCATCATTATATGGGCAGGAATATGTGTCGTATAATGTTCATGGATTGCTACATTTATGTGATGATGTTTTGAATTTCGGATGCCTCGATAATTTTAGTGCTTTTAAATATGAAAATTACATGGCAAGGCTAAAATGTTTAATCAGGAAGCCAGATAAACCTTTGCAACAGTTAATCAGAAGATATTCAGAACTGATAACTTTTGGTAATCCTGTACTTAAAGCATCAATAAATAATTTTTCTTGTTTTTCATCACCCCATTCTGATGGTCATGTGTTTGAACATGACACTTCTGAAGTGCAGTATAAGAAAGTAAAATTCAAAGATTTCATCTTAATTGCCAATTCCTTGAGTGATAGCTGCTGTTTGTTGACAAATGGGGGCATTATTTTAGTTAAAAATTTTATTTGCTCTTGTGTTGAAGAATATTTTATAATAGGAAGTGATTTTAAAAAAAGAAAAGATTTGTTTGAACTTCCATGCAAATCTTCTTTGATAAATATACATGTAGTTTCTCACCCTTCTGCAATTCAGTTATGGCCTATATCCTTTGTTATTAAGAAATTAGTTATTTTGCCATATGAAAACAGTTTTGCTTTGTTTCCTCTTTTACATTAGATAAATTAAAATATTTGTACATATATTTATTGGTTTATTTCTATTTAATTGTATTGTAATTTATAATACTATTGTTGATATGTAAATATATATATTTAATAAATTTATTAAAATTATATTATTGCGATGAAATGTAACATGAAAAGCAATAAATGTTTTGAATATTACTTTTATAATATTTCTAAGAATTTGTGATTTTTATTTTTAAATTAAAAATTTATAATAAATTAAAAACTGTGTATATATTTATTGATTTATTCGTATTCTTATTTTCATATTTTTATCATTAAAAAAACGAGGTAATTATTTTATTCAATTTAATGCCTCCAATTTTATTAAATAAAACTGTTAATTCTGAAGAATGCAAACATTTGGAATGTAAATTTTCAGGACTTAAATAAAATTTCATAATATGTTGCACTGCGCAAAAATATCAGAAGAAATTAAATTCTTAAGGTAAATAAATTTTAAAATTTATTATGCTGTTGTTGATTTGTATGTATGTAATTACTAAATTAAAAATTATTACTATTTATTTATTATTAAACATTATTCATGAAATAGATCAATAATTTTTAGTAAAAAATAGGTTTGCACTATTATTAATGATCATTTCCTTAGGACTGTGCTATATAAATATTTGTTAATAATTAATATTAATAATACATTAAATTCACTGTATTTTTCAGAAGATACATTTCGATAAAGTGATTATTAAAATTGAGCGATATATAATAAATTGGAATTTAATTTTTAAATTTGGAGAATCTTCTTTAATCAAGTTATCATCACATTTGCTTATGATTTTCTCCTTTGGGAATTATTTAACAAAATATATATTAATAAACAATAAAAATTTGCCAGTTCAAAAATTTTTTTCCTGAAAAAATGCTCTTAAGAGAAGTACAAATTTTTTAAACTTATAATTAAAATATCTATGTTTGAATGAAAATAAAGTTTTTAACCATATGAAGATTTTAGTTCACTGTTTTATTTCCTCATATTTTAATAAAAGAAAATATTAAAATTTGTTGCATTCGGTTAAAATGGTTGAAAGAATAATATGGAAGTGCAGAATTACTTTGTAGCAAATTAACTTTTAACTATTTGATTTCATTATTCCTACATAAATTGTAAAATTTTTCTTTGTTTCAGAAATGTCAAACAAAATATTTTCAGTTGTTGAGTTTGATGATGGCTTACAATTAGTACCATCCACATGGTTAATGAATGATGGTAAAACCTGCTATCTTCCAAAATATGCTTCACTGAAACGTATTGAAACAGCAGTTAAGCAACAAGAACCTCCTAATAAAAATTGGAGATCATATCCTGTAAAAAGGATATTTGCATCATCAGGTATTATATTATTTAATCTGGGTGTGTGAATCTTAAAATTTAAAAAAGTTATTTATATAGTATATTGAACTACATATAATGTATATTATATGCAGTACAATATTAAAATTCTAGTTTTTATAAACTTGTTTACATTTTTTTAAATTCTAAATTTGGATTATTTGATTATTTATATGTTTTGTTAATCTTAGTGATTTTCCAATATAAAATTCAGTGATATAATTTTTTTTATCTTCTATTTAGATTCATATAAGCGGGTTATAAAGACACTCAAGAAAGCAGAATATGAATCTCACCCACAGACAAGGATGCCTCAGAGATGAGTGATGACAGTATTAATAGCTATCCAGATTTTCCAAGTATGAGTAGCTGCATTAATTCAACAAAGGAAAAGTTAGATGCTGCTGTTAATGTTGTCACTCCAAAGAAAATTGCCGGAGGTAATGTTTCATATATGAAATAATCTTAATTTAAAAGCTATTCACAAAATTTTAAGTTTAGCATGTAATATAGTTACAACATTAAAGTGCTTGTAAAATTACAGTTTAGAAAAGTAGTTGATATGTTTAATAATTAGTATCACCACAATTTAAGCCATCTGTCCTCAGCAGTGGAAAATTATATATTATTTTTCGTCTCAATCAATAAGAAAATTTACTTAGGACTTCAAACAATTTTAATTTAAAATTTTATATCTGAGAGTATCACTTAAGTGTTGAGTAATAAAACAATAAAGTTGTATGAAGATTTATATCCTTTGTTATGTGCGTTCTACAAATGCTTTTAATTGATAAGTTAATTTCTAAACTAGAAATGTATAGATTTCTAACATTATAGCAAATTTTATTTTGTATGATATTTTCGCTAAAAAAATTTTTTTCTAAAACAAAATTTCATTCTTTACAATTATTTTTAACTTGTGAAGAATAAACATTATTTATACATCTTTATTTTAGATTCAATGGAGATATTGAAGCAACTGCAAATTATAAAGTTACGGTTGGACAGGATTGAAGAAGTTCAGCACGAATTAGTTAAAATGTTCACTGCTCCAGTACAATCAAATCTTCAAGCTGAACCTATTGAACTGCCTCATTTTCCAATAGGGAATATAGATACTTTATTAGATTTGGAACAAAATCTACAGAATTTAAATTTTAAAAGGAATTTTGTAAGTATTTTACATAATTTAATTTATGTGTTTTGTGTAGGCATTATTTCAGATGGTTTTAAGATAATTTTAAATAAACATACTAATTTCAATTGTGTTTATAATTTATAAAAAAATTGTATAATGTTTAGTTTATAGATTTGAGTTTTCCGTGAAAAAAAGGTTCTTTTAAAAAATCTGTAACTTCATGAGTTTTTAAATAACATTTTGAATAAAAATATCAGTTTATAGAATTTTTTTATTAAAAGGGCTTTTAAAGCCAATAATCCATTATCACCCTCGTGCTTTTTATGTATTGAATACCATAAATTTTAATCACATTAATGCAAAGGAGAAATTATCAATAACTTTCAGCTAAAGGCAATAAAATTTTCTAATTTAAAAATGCTAGGTTTCAACATTAATGAACTTCTATTAAATGTCTTTTTATTTTTTTATTTGTTTTTAAATATTGATAATAAATGCAATATAAACCTTATGGAGCCAGATATTACTAATGCAAAGGGTAGTGCATGTAATGATAAATTTTTTCACTCTTATCTGTCCATATTTTGCATGCATCTTTAAGTTTTGATAGTATTTTCATCTTTAAATTTATTTTAATTTTTTCTAAACTCAACTTTATTCAGACCTAACAGCAACATTGAAAACCCATTTAAAATGACTTCATTGCTATAAAAACCTGTATTATCTTATGCACAAGTCTGGAATGTCAGGCTTTTTGTTCTTTATCTTGTATATTTATTTGTAACACAAACAACGGATGATATTAGAAATTTGTTATGATGCTATGATGAATTCTGTGTTAAATATGAAATTTTTCTGTGTTAGTTTAAAACCTATTTTTGTCTTTGTTCTTTTATTTTTTTCATGGAAACTACAGTAATATGTAATTAGATTTGTGTATTCAAATTTTATGTTACTAATATTTTATTATCCTTTTTTAGCGAAAATATGCAAATCGTTTTGGAGGTTCCAGTGTTGGTGACAGTCACTTAATGAGTCATTTAATTTCAAACTCATTAGCAACAGAGTATAGTTACCTGGGCATGAAAAAGAAAAAACAATCTTTTTCAAATTTATTGCTTCATGATGTTATATTTGGTGAGTTTTCTAGTTAGTTTATTAAAAAATTAATATAATTCAACATTTGAAATAAAATTCATAATCTGAGACCATATTAGAAGCCATACTTAAAAATGAAAAAAAGTTCAATGACTTCTTTAGCTATCATATTGAAAATATGGTATAAATAATCTGCTTAATACCAATGTTAATCTATTCGCCATTTTGTTGCTGAGATTTATTATGCATATCTGTGGGTGTGCATGCTATTTTAACTATAAACATCAGAATCTAATGGTAATATAAGAAAATATATTTTTTGTTTTATTGCTTTACAAATGTTGAATTTTTTTGACAATATTTCCCTTAAACTAATTTACATCTTTAAAATAAAATTTAACTTGATGAAATACTTATAAATCTTGTTAAATTATTTTATGAAAATATTAATTTTTCTTTTTTAATAATAGATGCGGTTCAAAGTCAAGTGCAACAAGTAACAAAAGCGGAACTGGCAAAGAGCATATCAAATTGGCTGTACCATGCTAAAGAAAGGGCAGGTAAACAAAAAAAAATTTGTAGTTAAAACTTATGTATAAATTGTAAAATAAACAAATAGAAAACTGTATACTAATGTTTCATTTAATTCCATTTATACCCACATATTCACTTAATTTATACTTGTAGCTTGGCACTTTTAAATCTGAATATTTTTAATATTTCAAAGGTACCAAAATATGTTTCTAGATAAAACAGATGTTCTTAGAAAACAGAGAAATCAAGTACTTTTACAATTAAATTTTTCATTTGAGTCTAATTAATCTGACTCTCAGTTGACAGTGGATGCCGGACCACTATAAACATTACATAGTGTTATATAAGTCTACAAATGAAAATTATATGGGATTTTAACATGCATTTTTTTTAATTTTATAAAATTCAAAGTACAGGAAATATAAAATCAAGTTTCCCTTTTTCATAAATTACGGTATATTGTTAGATTATTGCATATTTCATTGTTAATATCAGAATAATTTTAATAAAATATATTTTTGAATATTAATTTATATTTTATTACACACACAGATACATGCAATATATGTGTTAATACGCTCACAGATACATATAAACCACACAAAAAAATAAAAACCAAACGAAAAACACCAAAAATTGAAAGATAGTATTGTAGTTTTGTAAAAAAACGAAGAATATATATATATATATATATATATATATATATATATATATATATGTATGTGTGTGTGTGTGTTCGCAACAGGTGGAAAGGGGGGACAATAGTGTGTATACACACCTTCTAACCGAGGGCGTCAGCAGATCCGAGGACGTCCACACTTTGAATTTGCTTTTTTTGTGTAGAAATTGCATAATTTCAGTTCGAATTTTAATTTTTGTTGAAATTTAAGAAATTTCTCTATTTGATTTCACTTATTTTAAGTCTAAATTATATATTTTTATTTTTTAATTATCATTTTTGTTGACATTTAAAAGGGTCCTCGGTTTACACCTTGTGCATTAAACTTGTGTATGTGTGTATCAAAAGTGTGTATCTTGTAAAATGTGACGTCCTTGATGGTCCTGTAAAATCCGGGTTGTGAGTGTGTCCTCAGATAACCGAAAAATGTACATTGTCAAACACTTTGTCAGCAAACTATGTCAAAAACTTTCTAATAATATCGTTCATTATGATAATTTTATAAAAACTCATATATTTAGCTCTTGGGTACATCAGTAGATGTGTATAATTATTATTATGTTTTTAAAAAATTAAGTAAATTAAAAATTTAAGTAAACTTAATTACTTAAAATTTTAGCTTGTTTTCTAAAGAATAGCAGACCTTTTGAGAATAATAGGAACTTCTCAAAAGGTCTGCTATTCTTTAATAATTAAATATATTAAATTATTAAATATATTTTATATTAAAAATAATTAAATATATTTTTTCATTTAATATAAATTTAATTTTATTAAATATACAAAATATTATATATGTTAATTATATATTTTTTTACTTATAAGTATTGAAAAATAGTCTTCATTTGAAAAAATTCCAAATGCTATAATAAGAAGTATAATTTTAATTTTGCTTAATTAGATATACAGTTTTTAATTTACACTTTAATGTTAATCACTGTGTTATATTTTGTTGTAATTACATTTTTAAAAATAAAATGCAAATATATTTATGTTTTCCTGTTTTTCATTAACATTTATTTATTTATTTATAAATAAATAATTAAAAAATTGAAATTTATGTTAAATGAAAATTTACAAAAACTTTTTAATTAAATTTGTTCAGAAATTTTCAACAAATAATATCATTACGTTACATTCATATTATAAACTCTTATGAAAGAATTTTACTGTATACTTTATCAGTCCACTGAATTATAAATATAAAAATTAATTTTTTGTTTCACACATTAAAATTTCTTATTTCAAAGTAGATCATATACATACCAGAAATCAAGGACATCACATACACACAGGCTGTCGAGGGCATCACATACACACAGGCTATCGAGGGCATCACATACATACAGGAAATCGAGAACCTCATTAGAATGTAAAAACTGAACAAGAAATTTAATTTAACTGAAACTCCATTCAATTAATTATTCAACTGAATAAACAATTAATTCAATATTTTTTTGTGTTGAAGACCTCATACATTCAACTTATTGTTTATTTTTATGTACACAATCAGTAAATGCAATAAATTTATACATATTGAAATCTTCAAGGAAGAAATATATATCTTGATATACATGTGCGGTACAGTTGTTTGGATTCCATTTGGAATTATTAGTTCAAACTATTTTAATTTTATTTCTATTAAATCAATTAATCCATTTTTCTTATATATTTTACTAACAAGTCTCTCTCTCTCTCATTATTCAATTTAAATTTGAATATTTAAATATAGATACCCATATGTTCATTTTTAACAATAACACTTTTCTTGAATTTTTTTCTAATATTCATATTTCAAAATTAATTTTTACACCATTATTCTGTTTTAATTCTTCTAAATAACAAGATAATTTTTGTCAATCATATTAATTTGCTCATTTGATTCAAATTTTCATTATTCCAATCGTCTTTCCCCGATTTAACTTCCAAACCATATTCATCAGTTATAATAAAGAAAATATATTTTATTTCTGGGATTATAAGTACTATCCCATACCTATTTTATTATTTAAGATAATTTTTTCGGCACATATACACAAAATTCAAGTTAATTAATTGCTCCCAAATACGATGAAAAATTTACATACTTAAGCAATCCAAAAATTTTATTGAAAATGACATTCTCAGCTTTTACATATTTTAAATCCCTGCGGGGAGAAAAAAGGAATTAAAATATGCCTTGATTACTTCCTGTAAGTGAGTAATCACAAATCACTGAGGAAGTAGTATGAAAATTCAAACACACTTTCAAAGCCACCTGACGTATAGAAAATCTTGTAAAAAGGGCACTTTCAGGAGGGTTTGTTTTTAAGCAGAATCAAAACAATACATTTTCTTATATTTAGTTAGAATTAAATATATAAAAAGAAATTTAAAAAATATTCAAATGTAAATGCTTAGAAATTTTTGTACATGTCGCAATGTCCATAAGTATTAACCATTTTTAATCTTTTCATCAACAGCATCCTACAACAATTATCTTCTCTTCATTCCAATTTATATGTTGACGACTTACAAATTTCTTTCATATTATATGAATTTCTTAGATCAAATATGTATTTAAATGCCATACAATTGAATAAACTGTAAATAATCCTGTTACTTGATGTGCACAGAGTGGTTTTAGTCTACTTCCTAGCAAGTGTTGCTGTGGTCATTTCTGCAGGAAAACTAACATTCACCATGATCTTTTGCTTCTCTTAAGCAGAAGATTTATCCCTGTGATTGATAATATAAAATTCCTTGGAGTGATTTTCAATAGAAAATTAACTTTCCTTTCTCAAATTTTACATTTGTGGAAGAATTGTTAGCTATTTCTTATAATATCTGCTTGGCAATTTCGATTACATTTTAGAGTACAGATCACAAATAACTCCTTTAAATGTACCAGTCATTTTATGTTATCTCTCATTGACTACGGCTGTGTTGTTAATGGATCGACTATAATTTCCATCTTAGGCAGATTGGGCACAGTTCACCACTCTGCTTTAAGGATATGCTCTGATGCCTTTCACATATTACCCATCAAGGGTCTAGATGTAATCTGCCCTCAATTACTCTTAGTCCTGTCTCTTAATTATTATTCAAAAACTATATCCACACCTCATCATCTCTTATGTTCTAATGTTCATAATTCTGCTCTTAAGATATTGTATAAAGCAAGACCATGCAACATTCAACCTTTTCTCACTCGCATTAATCTTAGCTTTTTCGGCCTCATCTATGTGATGAGTCTACAGACTTATTCGCTTACCCACCTTCTTCTTCTTCTTCTTCGAGTTGGGTTTGTATGTCATTGAGCACCTCTGCTTTTATCAGCATTTTGTACTGTTAACTCCAAACCCAATGTTTCTTAGTTCCATTTGCTCGGATCACCCACTTTATTAATAAAGTCTGATAACCCTTTAATGGAATCTAGGTGTAACTCTCTAGTATGGATGATGCCTAAAGAGGTTAATCTAGGGAGGGCAAGAGCCTCGCATTCATAAATGATATGCTTGGCCGTTTTCTCTTGCATATGACATTTAATGCAGATAGGATCTTGCTGAAACAGTCCCATTTTATGGAGATGTTTTCTGAAATAGTAGTGCCCAGTTATGAAGCCTACGATTAAACGTATGTTCTGCCTAGAGCATCTAAGAATTTCATAGGAAATCCTCACTGATGACCTACAGATCATACCTTTAGCGTGGGTTTGACCAGGAGATTTGAGCCAAGCTTCATACATCTTCCGTTTTTCCCATCTGCGAACATTGGTTTTTGCGGTCTTCAAATTGATCCCACAAAAAGGTTCTGGACCAATGGGAACAAAAGACGATCCTTGTTTACCCACCTTGGTATGATGTACAGATCACCGTACTCAATTCTTTTGAAGACCATAAAAAGTCGGACACAACTTCTTCAATTTTTCAACAGTTTTATTCATTTCAACGCCATCCGTGTACTATGAACAGTCCTGTCTTCATAAGTGGATCCAAAACTGCTAGACATTTTGGCTGTGCTGTTTTTCTTACTATTTCTTTTAGCTAATATCTCCACAAGCCCTACTTCATCTTAATTGCTAAAGCTAAGGCTATATCACGTGCACTTAAGCAGCTGCATACTAAAATTGGGCAAACATTTTGCGTATTTTCTGAAAGTAGAATTATTTTAGAAGTTTTGAGAAATTGTATCTTTTATTTTGGTAGTGTTCAAATATTTTAATATATTGTTTTCCTGGATACCAAGCCACACGCATATTATATATATATATAGATGACAATGAGAAGACTAATGTGACAGCTAAGTCTGCAATTATTTCCATTTTATCTTTAGTTCCATCTATGTGATGTAAAAAATAGATTTAAACATTTCATACAGTCACTTTGACAGGAGTTCTGTAATAGGCAAGTCTGCAAAAAAGCTTTACCATCTTCCCATTAGTAATCCTTTTAGCTTTACTTTTACCCTTGATCTATACCGAATCACACATGTCCAACTGTCTCGTCTTCGTATCGGTCATAAGCGTTTTACACACAAAGAACTATTTTTAAGTATTTAAGGAATAGGTGTTTCTGGGTAGGAATTTTTGTAGAATTTAGTTGTGTGTAGGACATATACAGGGCATCATATTTTAATCATCTATCCAGATTTTAATTATTGCCACTGCATATTTTTTAACCATTATATTTTAACCTTAGAACATTTGCTACGGGAACCCAGCCATTGCAATCTCTGTGCGTGTTTAAAAGCAATCGGTTTTAAGCATTTTATCTAATTTTAACTATCGTACACAAACCTCATTTAATATTTTAAAATTTTACAGTATATGTTAACGGTTCTTTCGTAAAAAATTTAAATGATATGATAAGATCTTTTTTAAAATATATATTTAATTTGTTGTTTGATTTGGAAGACCAAGTCCGCATCTAACACTTCAGTTTGGATCAGCTTGTTTTATTTGGACTTTGTGCCACAAAACCCAACCAACCAACGAAAAGTTACCTTCATATGTAATCTTTTTTTCAAAGAATTATGTCCATAGAAGAAAAAATATTATTTTCACAAAACTAGCTTAGAGGGAATTATTTTGAAAAATATTAACGAAAATAAATATACAAATGAAAATTATGAACGAGAAAATGAAATAAATTATATAATAATCTATAAGTGAAATATACATTTAGAATCGCACTAATATATTTTCACATAGAACTAGATAGATTTAAAATACATCATTGAAAAGAATACGATAGTCTCAATGCTATTATTGTCTTAATCTGCGATATTGCAGTAACAATCATTATACAGCTGAGACATGTGGCATTAGGTTATTAGTAAAATAAATAATATAAATTTTGCTGTGACGATACGTACGTTTCTTAAAAAGCAAAATGTGATAAGATTTTAATGATTTTTTTCAGATTCTTAAAAACCTCTCCAATCAGACAAGTAAATCTCTTGATTTTTTTCAGATGTACATCCTTACCAACCACAAACAAACTATTTTTTCTCTGATTGACTTTAAAAATACTATTTCTCAGGATGAAGCTTTAAGCAATCTTTTCATTATTTGACTCCAACTACGTAATATAAAAATTTAAATAAACTGTTAAAAATTTTAATATTTGCTCAAATATTTACTTTTTTACATGTATATTATAAAAATACACACGGATTAGCAATAATAAGAGCCTAAAGAATTACTTATTAAAGTATTTCAATTTTCGTTAAATTTGCTATAAAATTTTGTAGCAATTAACTATCGACAACACTTAAAATGCTTTGCAACTAATATAAAATACACCGTGAGGAATCTTAATTCTAATCGTAATTTTCTTAATCGTAATTTTCATGAAAATGTAAATGTGTTTACCATAAATTCTATACTTATGAATAAGCAATCGAATTTTTTTCCATTCGTTGTTTTACATACCAAATTAAGAAATGTTATAAGAATTTTAAGATTACATGCATCCGTTTGTGAAACAAATTTATACTGTTTCATAAACTATGATTCAGAGTGTATTAGTTTATTACAGAGAATTTTCTGAAATAATTGTTTAAAATAATTACAGACTTCCTTAAAGTAATGAATTTGCAATTAGTTATAATAAAAATGGTAAGCAATGAACTAGCTGAATATTTCAAAAATATTCTTAGAAACAGCAAGCCCGGTATTAAAACTGTAAATTAAGATATTTTAATCAATTATTTCTATTAATAAGTAAGTACATGCAAATTGCCGAAGTTGCATTTGAAAAAAATTTAAAGTAATATGTGTGTTAAATACAGCAATGATTTCTGTTTTCTTTACATTTATGACAAATTTCTATATTGAATGGATTAAAATATACGCTTTTTTATCTTTCACTTTTAAGGAAAAAGCTTAAAAATGGACTTTTCCTTTCTGCGTGTTTCAGTAATAACTAAATATGAAACGTTTTGAACAAGGAATGTAGCCATACAAATCTTGAGTTTCTACTTTATATGCAGCATTCAGGTTGATTGTTTAATAAAATTACATTTTTGTCATACATTAAATAGTGATATTCTATTCATTTCTCAATGATTGAGAACTTGAAAAATGTTCATTCTATAGTACATTCCAAAATATACTCGTATTAGTCTCAAAAATATTTTTAGACAATTCTTATCAGAGCATTAGCAAGAAAACATTATCTTTATATTGGGAGTAAATATTTAATAAAGAAATCACAATACATTTAATGTAATTAATGAATTTAAAAATCTTCTTTATATAGCTTAGTCCTATTTAAGTATTATTTCAGAAGTGTAAAAATACAGAATATATAGGTTGCATTTTTACGCATTATTTAAGCAATTAAATACAAACATCTTACACAGAAAACAGATTTTATAAGCAATATACTACAGTATAGTTTGAAACTATAACGAAATAAAGGGAATATAATTTCGCTAAATAACATTCACTCTACAAATAAGTGCTTGAAGTTGTCTCTAATTATTTACTTAATGTTCTAAAACGGAATATATATATATATATATATATATATATATATATATATATATATATATATATATATATATATATATATATATATATATATATACACACATATATATATATATACACTGCTCAAAACAATTAAAGGATATTGTGGTAATTGGTGGATCTTGTGGCTGGGAAACATTTTAGCTGATTGATACGTGGTCGACAGACGTAGTAGGTTATATGAGAATAAATTACACATGTTTGGCAGAAAAAATTCATTTTATTGCGCATTTGTGTACAAAAGGAAAAAAACACAATTTGTGCATATGAGAAAAAAAGAATAACAAAAGGTGTTGTCTTCAAAGGAAGTCATTTTCAGTAGGGGGTATGGTTTCCACGGACGGCCAGCAACATTGAACACCTTTGAGGCATGGAATCAATGAGGCTATTAATCACGAGTTGGGGTATTCTGTCCCAATCTTCCAGAAGAGCTCTTTCCAGTTCTTGGAGAGTTTGTGGGGGTGTTTGGTGGACAGCAACTCGTCTTCCTAGAACGTCTCAAACGCGCTCTATTGGACTATTCATGTCTGGAGAACAAGCTGGCCATTCCATTCGTTCCTTCCTTGAAAAAGAAATCCTCCAGCAGGAAGGCACGATGTGGCCTGAAATTATCATCCATTAAAATGAAGTCATCTCCGATTGCTGCAGCTTAAGGGACTACAATAGGTCTGAGGATCTCATCCCTATATCGGCGACAAGTCAGAGGTCCATCTCGAATGATATAAAGGTCTGTGCGCCCGTCAATGGAGATGGCACCATACACCAACACTCCTCTACCGCCAAATCTGACACTTTCGTGTACGAACACTGGATTATTTATACTGCCACGGTCCCTCCAGATGAAAATACACCTATTATCAGGATGAACAGAAAAACGGGACTCGTCAGAAAAAAACATTGCTGCATTCATTTCTCCTCCAGTTCACATGCTCTGTTGCCCTTTCCCTGCGGTCGCGACGATGTCTTGATGTTAGTTTAACACATACAATCGGTCGGCGAGCATACAAACCTACACCATGGAGCCGGTTACGGACAGTCTGAGTTGAAATCGCGATGTCAATAGCCGAGCGAAGGTGTTGTTGGAGAAGAGTAGCGTTCATATTTCGGTGTCTCCGAGCCTATAACACTAAATAACGATCTTCATTGGGCATTGTTGCCCGTCTACGACCTTGCCCTGGTCTTCAGCCTGCACTTCCAGTCTCCAAAAAATGGTTCCAGATCCTGGAAATCACACTTTGTGACACTCCAATGGCTTGCGCTACTCCGGCTTGAGTTTGGCCCGCTTCTAACCTACCAACAACTCTCCAAGCTTCTGAATCGGTTACATGACTTCACTGAGACATCGTACTCATCGAAACAAAGTAGTCACTGAATACCAATCTTCCTTGTATTCATTGTCTTTTATTCAGTTGAAAGTCAAATTTCATTCACTGCCGCTGAAGTGACGTTTTTGACGTCGAACTCAAAATTAGCATACTCCACAGTTTGAAAATCAGAAAAATTTTCATTTGTGATTCTCTTTTTCCATTTTCAGCAAAAAAAAATTTCGCTTATATCTTTATTTTATGTAAAACTTACAATATCCTTTAATTGTTTTGAGCAGTGTATACACACACACACACACACACACACACACACACACACACACACACACACACACACACACACACACACACACACACACACACACACACACACACACACACACACACACACACACACACACACACACACATATATATATATATATATATATATATATATATATATCGAAAACAATATATTGAAAATACGAAATATAGTAAACAGTTGGAAAAATGTTCAATAATATATTAAAATTTCAAAGAAAATAGAAAATAATACATTGAAAATAATTTTTGCGCTGAATGTATTGCTCAACATAAATGTTTTTATCTATTCTTGTACTTTTCAATTTTCGTTTATGATGCTTCTAATCTTGCATTATATATATATATATATATATATATATATATATATATATATATATATATATATATATATATATATATATATATATATATATATATATATATATATATATATATGTATGTATATATATATATACACACACACACACAGTTTTCATTAACCAGGAAAAAAATGTGTGATGGTAGAGTTTCCATTCAAGTAGAATAAAATTATATATGATGTTAACAAATTTAATTACTTCGAATCACATTTTACTAGCGTTAATTCTAAAAAGAGTTTAATATGGAATAAATTTTCTGTGACGAATTATTCTGCAGGACCACTATGAGAAGGGAACCATTGAAGCTCTACAAAATGAGAGTGCAGGAGTCATCGAGTCAAGAAACTGGTTTTAAACGTGTCGGAAGTAGAAAAGATTTCGCCGGCTTCTGCCTGCACCTCCTCGGAACCCTCGATTTCATCACAGGATCTTGCTGAAGGTTGCCGTATGGATACCTCAGTGCCCTCTCCTTTGGAGCGGAGCACTGAGTGTGCTCCGATTCAGCAAACCACTATGGAATATTGTGTTAGTATGTGTTCCGGTAACAGTGTTAGTGAAAATGTAAGCCCGGTTAAATCCAGCTTTTCAACAATGGAGGAACTAAATTCGTGTGATAGTACTATCAAAGGGCTAGTGCCAAACCTAGAGGCTTACATGGCACTAGACCCAGGTGTTCCGATAACCAAGCTCCGAAGATGTAACATGCTACGTGAAATGTCAAAACACAGTGAGCTGCTGGAAATGTTTGCTTCTGCCCAAAAACGGTTAATGGAAGGAATGGAAAAATCCAACCCGAAATATCAACAAAATGCCCATTGGACTTTCCAAAATCACCTCTACCAAAAGGCATCAATTGTATGACAACAAATTAGAGGTAAGTGCTCTCAATTGGGATATTGCCTAATATCAAATTGTACTCTGCATGACTCTAAGACTGTTTCATCTGATAGTCATGTAGACTTAGAACAGAATTCAGTTAATGCTAATATTAAAACTGTTAAAAAATTAAAAAATATTAAAATTGTTAAAAAATTTTTCAAAAATACTAAAAATAAAACGAAATGGTCAATCCTTTCTAATAATGTTAATAATGCTGTTGCTGCAAACAAAAGTAAACAAACTAGAATTTCTAGTAATAACTCTACTGATATAGATGATAATTTAATAGAAAAGATAAGCAATAGTCAAGGTAATAATCCATCTACATTTAATTCTTATGTAACTTCTAATAATATTTTGAGTAATCCTGGTAATGCAAATGTAACTAATAACCCAGTAATATCCAACATACCTTACTATGATGGTAATATGTTTAATAACAATAGTACTTGTGTTACAAATGGTAAGGATGGCTCAGATATAAATTTTGAAAATCGTATATCACATAACGTAAATGATGGTTTAACTAGTAATTGTATTTCTATTAATAATGATGTTATTACTGTCCCAAACAATATTTATTATATAAATGCTAACAATGGTATGATTAATAGTGCAAATAATAGTCTAATAAATAGTAATTCTGTAACTGTTTCCAATGATATTGATGAAAATACTGCTTATTATAATATGCAATTTCCAATGTTAAGCTCTGGACAGGCCCCGGTGTCTACACCAATTAAAAATAAAAGAATGATCAACAGTAATAGCGACGAGGAAGGCTTTACTAGGCCCAGGAAAACAGCTAATATTAAAGCTACTCTGGCAGCCCCCTTAATAATATTAGCAATAAATTTAATGTGTTAGACAATGCTGACTCCATCCAAGAAAACAATGCAAACGCTGACCCAACTCCTTTCAGCAGTCAGCAGAAGGAAAAATTCCACCCATCTTGGTGAAATACGAGGAAAATTTTAACGTCCTAATTAACCAGCTAAAAACAAATATTGATAAAAGCATTACTGCAAAACTCGCAGGTGAATATCTGAAGATTTTTCCTTCTACATCTGATTCCCATAGAGCTATTACAACCTATTTAACTGACAACAATATTGAATGTCATATTATCAAAAATAACTTGACAAACCAACAAAGGTGGTCATTAAGGGACTCCCCCCACCACCTCTACTGATCTCATAAAAGAGGAATTGATGCTTAGAGGCTTTGATGTTGCTACTGTAACAGTTATGAGGAAGCACAGAAAGAAGGAGCCTATCCCATGCTTTCTGATCACCCTAATCACAAATGAAATTGCTCCAAAAATTTATAATTTAAAAGATCTTTTGAATTTAATAATTAAGGTCGAAAAATATGTTAACACCAGGCCGGTCCAGTGCTACAACTGCCAGGGATTTGGTCACAATTCTGCCGTTTGCTTTTTGAAGCCAAATTGTGTAAAGTGTGGAACTAAGCATGCTTCTAGAGACTGCCCCCATCAAAAATTAGACAAACCAAAATGCTGCAACTGTGGAAATAGCCACACAGCCTCTTATGGAGGCTGCTTTGCAAACACAGTCAACAGAAGCAAGAAAATTCAAGTAACTTCTAACACTGCTAGTAACTTTACTAAAAAAAGCCTCTCATTTGCGCAGGCCGCCAGAAATAACAACGATAAACAAGAGTCAACTCCACCTACATCGAACCCACAAACCACAACAGACTTTAGTCAATTTGAAAACATTAATATAATTATGAAACTACTCAAAGAAGTTAACTCAATTTTTAAAACCTTTCCTGCCCTCATGCAGGCTGTCCCAATCTTAGAACGCACTATTAATCCAACGGTCAAAGTGCACATTTTACTAAAAGTCCTAAATATTAACGATACCAATAATGACAGTTAAGGAATTTAACAACATAAAAATAATGATTTGGAACGCCAATGGCATACTCACTAAACTTACTGAATTAAAAAATTTTGTGTCAAACAATCATCCTGACCTTATCTTAGTACAGGAAACCCACCTGACGAACTCTTATATGGTCAACATCCCCAATTATGCAGTGTATAGAAATGAGCGAACCAGCCAGCAGGGCGGAACGGCCATATTTATAAAAACAAAAATCCCTCACTCACACATACCAACACTCAGGCTCCATTTTGCAGAAGCCACAATTGTTAAACTGCATTTTTCAAATAATGGTGGCATTACAGTTGCATCGCTGTACATCCCCCTAATAATCCCCCCAATGCAGCACTCTCGATGGATCTAGAAACCTTAGCTTCACTAAGCTACAAAATTATTCTAGCTGGCGACCTCAATGCCAAACACCCAAATTGGGACTGTCCCTATAAGAATAAATCTGGACGCACGATTGCCTCCCTAGTTCAAAATACTGAATTCAACATATACAGGCAGACAAGCCAACACACTATGGACAAATACATGGGAACTACATTGACCTCATGCTGTCCAGAGGAGTCCAATCACCAATGAAACTTTCTACTGTTGAAGACCTCCAATCAGACCACTACCCGGTGTTAATCTATTATGGCCACTCCACACAACAGGGAAATGAATACCACACCACTTACCATAACTGGAATGTCTTTAGAAATGTCATTAACAACTCCCTCTCACCTAATTCATTAAGCCCCATTGTTACTGAAGATCAAATTGAAAATAAAGCAGAAGAACTAACAAAAATAATACAACAAGCTCTTGATACCAGTAAACGCCTGAAACCCACACAACCAATCAATTTTCTTCCCGAAAACATCATTAACTTATTTAAAACTAGAAATAGACTTCGCAAGCAATTTAATAGATATAAAACGACTGAATTAAAAACCCAAATAAACGCCCTTAAAAGAACCATCGAAAATGAAATTGATAAACACAACTGTAATAGCTGGAACTCCTATCTCACTAATTTAAATGTTGAAGATGGCTCCTTCTGGAGGGCAGTCAAGAAAAGAAAAACAAAGAAGGGCGTACTTCCCCCCTCATGGACGGCCCCAGAATGACCATTACAGTACAAGAGAAAGTAGAAGCGCTTGCAAACTCCCTAGAGGAACAATTCCAAGAAAACACAACCGACGATAACACAAGTATTCGTAATGAATCCTATGTTAACTTTCTCGTTAGCTCCTACTTCCGTCACAATAATTTTACCCCCAGGATACTCAGACAATCAATGCCTCAGAGGTGGAAGAGGTTATACAAAAACTAAAACCCAAAAACAGTCCGGGCTACGATCTTATAACTAACAAGGCGATCAAGCAAATCCCGGTTACTGCAGTATGTCTACTCACTGACATAATCAATGCCATAATTAATATTGGACATTTTCCCACACTTTGGAAAAAGGCAGTAGTCATTCCGATCTACAAGCAAGGAAAAAACAGAAATCTACCCTCCAGTTACAGGCCAATATCCTTACTGCCAACGATGGCCAAAATAGCTGAAAAGTTCATTCTGAATAAACTGTTAGATTTTGATGCCCAGATGAGCATCATAATCCCTCAGCAATTTGGTTTTCGGAGGAAACTATCCACATCCCACCAATTGCTCCGGGCAGTGGAGAAGATAGCAAAAGGTATTGCTAACAAAAAATCTACTGGAGGAATTTTTCTGGACATAGAAAAAGCTTTTGACCGTGTTTGGCATCAAAGATTACTATTCAAATTAATTACTTACAACTTCCCTCCCATTCAGATCAAACTCATAAGAAACTACCTAACTAATAGAAAATTTAACGTAAGGTTTGATAATGTTTACTCCCAGGAAAAGCCCATATTAGCAGGCGTCCCACAGGGATCACTTCTGGGCCCATTCCTATTTAATGCCTTCATCAATGATATTCCGCAGAGCCCTAATACTATGCTCTGCCTGTTTGCGGATGACACTGTCATATTAACCACATATAGCAATCACAAAACACTACACCAACACCTATCAGAACACCTGAAGGTAATAGAAGAATGACTTGTTAAATAGAAAATAAAGGTAAATCCGACCATATCCCAGGCAGTTCTTTTCACAAGAAAAATGTTACCGTGTAAAAAGGTCAAATTAGCGGGAAGAGAAATTCCCTGGGCTAGTAGGGTTGATTACCTCGGACTCACTATTGACAGGAGACTAACGTGGAAAGCCCATATTACTAAAATCAAAAATAAATTCATAGCAGCTAAAACTACCCTTTATCCACTGCTAGCCCCCTAGTCAAAACTCTCGCTAACAAATAAACTCCTAATATATAAAGCCTACCTCAGACCGATAATAACCTATGCTGCTCCAATCTGGGGAGGAGCAGCTGATTCAAATATCAAAGTCTTAGAAGCCCAGCAAAGCAAAATACTTAGACTTATTACTAACTCAGAGTTTTACTTTAGAAACCACCAAATAAGAGAGAACTTGGGAATCCTGCCCCTAGCCCGCTACCTTAAATTTCTTGCATTTAATTTCTACCATAAATTATACACAATCAACAATAGTGAGATTCAGGTATTGAACTTTACAGTCCTTATGACCTAACGCATTTCCATAGGCCCAGAGCAGTGTTGAGAGTAAAACCTCTCACCAATATCTCCATTTATTCAAATAATTTCAAACGGAAAAGAAAGAAGAATAATAATTAATGGAAATCATATCTCTACCTAAATAAAATCTTGTGAGAAACCACATTGTAAATAAATCGTGTGGAACCTGTAAATATCTCAGTTTTATGTAATCTTAAACAACTATGGATATGTATCATTCTTTGTCCTCCGTTGTAAATATTCTAACGGAACTTTGTGTTTATCAAGAATTATTGTCATCAACCTGTGTTTTTCCTTTGTAACTCCTTGGTAAATATTTTAACGGAATTTGTGTGCTTCAATGAATTATTATATTCATCCTGTGTATTCTCCTTATATTTTCCTACGTAAAAATTTTTATATGGATTTTATGTGTACAAAGAATTATGGTCATCATCTAAGTGTCTATTACTAGGATTACTCAATTACTTAGTCCAAAAACACAAGTCCTGCAGAGTGCATCCAGTGGGAGCACTTACCTCAATAGTTTTGTATTATTCATTATTGTATCTTTATTTCTGATTTTTTAATCACCAGGCCAAGACTATCCAAGGACTCCAATTCATTAGAAAACGAGGTACATGGCCGGAAGGCTACAGACCTCCCTCAATTCCAGACGAAAAAAAAAGATTTCTTTCAACCCCTCCACCGGACAGATGCCATCTGTTAGTATATTGAATGAGTGTGGTGTCTAAGGGTCTTATATCTCTTTTTGTAGTTATTGGTAGGCACCTAAGTTTTATAAACACACATAATGACAGAATGGATAGTAAGAGTAATGAATCACAAGTAGATTACATTTTAAATACTCCCAAGAACCTTTGCATAGTGTCTTTAAATTACATATATTTAATTATTATTAATAAGGTATATAAATATTTACACAATTCAAAAACTTGCTTGAAGTTAATTACAGACTTATAGTAGAGATTATATCCGTATTGCTAAGCTCAGTGTTAAAACGAAATTTCAGAGAGTCATTAATACACTGCATAAATATGTAGCAAGGCAAAAAGAATTAACTGGAATATCCCATCTGATACAATAATTCTAATATAAACATACATTTTTCATTTATTATTAATACTTTTAATATACATAAGAAAAATAATGTGCCCAAATTATTGATACATAATAGTATATAGAAAATGGATGACAAATAAGGGTTTTCAAGTTAAGATCAAATTAATTCGATATTTAAGATATTAGTAATTCATTAAGGCAATTAGAACCATATTATCTATTAATTCAATAATATTATCACTTTTATGTAACTATAAGCTGCAAAATTTTAGTTGTATCATATAAACTTTTAATTGTATGTTATTAATTTAAATTCAAATACTGGTATTTGGTTTGAGTCGAAGGACTGCAATTAGTCTATGGAAATTTTTTAGTTCGTAAAGGTTGTATGGTTAAAGTGCCATTACTTTAGTGTTTTTTATTTTCCACAGGTTATTATAAAAATTGAAGGCTGAAAATTTTATGTAGTGGTTGATGATTGCGATTCCAAAATTGGCTCTAAAAACGCTCATTTCTGAAATAATATTGCGAGTTAGAATAAGTCTTAGAAGCTTGTTTAGCTGGGCTTCCAATACTTTTAAGTTAGTATTAACATGCTTTTCCACAAATTGTAAAAGCATAGTAATTATTGGCCTAAAATAGGCTTTGTAAATCAGGAGTTTGTTTCCTAAAGAAAGCTTAGCGTTGGAGGCTTATAGGGGGCAGGTGATAATTTTAGCTGTGTGAATTTAGCTCTTATATCTGATGAAATGATACTTCAATGTGAGACATTCATTCATTACAACCCCTAGGTAAACAACACTAGGATACCAGGGAATCTCTAAATCATCACAATTTTAATTTTTTTACAGCTGGTCAATTTCCTGGTAAATAGGACAGCTTGAGATTTTGAGGAGTTGATTTTAATCATCCAGACTAAGTAATTTCTAAATTTGAGTCATATGTTCAATTAACTTGTTGCATACAATATTATGGTCAGAGTCAATGGATAGAATGGAAGTGTCATCTGCTAAACTAATCATGATGTTTGATGTTGGGGTATATCGTTTATATATATATTAAATAAAAGGGACCAAAAATACCAGATGTCTGTTTTGTAAATAATGATGGTGCATATTTATACTTATAGTGTAATTATTATTTTGGTTAAAGAAAACTTAAAATTATTGTATGATAATTTTTATTGATTTATTTCATCTTTAGCTGTCAGACGACGTAATTAAAATGTCGTAAAAACTTAATCTTTATATTCGAAACGGTAATAATTACTTTTTTGTGTATCTGCTAAGAGTAAATTTTTTATTCAGGAATTAAAAATGGAATTTTCCTTCATGCACTTAAGGGACTAGATATGTAATATTTTATACAATGAACGTTGGGATGTCTAATTCAGGCTGAACCATGAATTGGATCTTTATTTCGCGCGACTGTATATTTTTTGCATGTGATTTATTATCTCGTTTAATAGTTTGATCAGGTATTCTGTAGTTTAATTGACAAAACATCAATCAAGTTTGGAACAGAATATCATGCTGATAGGGCTTATAATGTCAAAACTGTAATGACTAATGTATCTTTTCTATGGCATTATTAAAGTCGGAAAAGGTTTACCTACTCATTTTGCTTGTTTGTTTATCACTCAACGGTCATTTTTTGCACACGAGGGCTAATTAGACTGGGACCTACGGTTTAAAGTGGATTCCGAACCACTACAAACAACCATGCCCAAGGTGGGATTCGAACCCACGAACTGTTGAACCGAAGGCAAGAGCGCTAACCATTCAGCTGCCAGCTCGGCTTACCTACTCATTCGTGGTTAAAAATCGTGAAATATTTCATTCAACATGGCTGAAAACAAATTCATAAAAGACATTGGGTAATTCAATACGCAGTCAATGAACAACAATTAAATTCATTTTTTATAAAAGCTAAAAAAATTCTACATATGCATAAAAATGTATACTTTAAGAATAATAAATAATATTGTAACGATAACATATGAGGTTTTATCTAATATGTGTGTATATATATATATATATATATATATATATATATATATATATATATATATATATATATATATATATATATATATATATATATACTGAAAAAAGTATATTTTTAAATATATATGTTATTTAAAAATTGTATATATTATTAATATTTATGATAATTTTCAAAACCCCATCCTTGAGAAATACATAGTGATATATCTTAAGACAAGTTTTACAAGACACTGTTGATTTTCTGGTCACTGACAAATTGCACATTATCTTTTTTACCCTATCAACTGGCCAGTACATATATTACACAAATTTGCTTATGTAAAACTAGGAACGATGGAAATGCTAATTAAATAACACTCTAAATATAAGTGAATGAATTAAATTCAACAAGAAAAATTTTTTTAATTTGTTTCTTCCCTGATATTTTTTGTATAAAATAAATGCATTTAATTCATTATTTGTTTTAATTTATGAGAAGAATATTATCTATTCTTAGTAGCTCATTATGAATAATAAGCTGCTTAAATCATTATTTCTGAACATTAAATAACAATGCAAAATTAATGAAAAATTTCACACTTTATTTTTGATAGGAATTATACAACTTTTAATAAAACTTTAAGATTCAACTTTTATTACTATGAAAATAATTAAGAATTGCAAAAATTGTTTTTATTAAAATATCGTATTTGTTGTGTATTACTTAAATTACGCAAGCATTTATAACGGTATCAATAAAGTCTTATGTATTAAAAGGTTACTTAAATTCACTGAAGATATATTGCAAATTTGTTTTAATAAAAATGTAGTAGTGTTTTTAAAAAATTATCCTACAAGTATTATTTTAATTTAATAAAGGATTATCATGACTAAATATAATTTCTTTAACAGTTTGTATTAGGAATAATATATTAAGATTAAGAATGCAACTATAAATTTGATATTAATTTCTAAAATAAACAATAATTTTTCCCTCTCGTAATTGTAACACTTTTTCCTGTGATGAGAAAACAATTTGCAAATTATAAAACAAAACAAAAAAAATCATCTAGTTGTGATATTTAAAAATCTGAATATAATGATTTTAGAAATTAAGGGAATAGGAAAAACCATTCATTTTTCAACGAAATGATATTTAAAATATTTTCTCAGCTTTCTATCCAAATCTGCAAAATGCTTATGCTTACATGCAAAATATCATATATGCTTTATGTTTATAAGCAAAAGTCGATATTAAATGAAATAAAACAAATAACATGCGTTAAACACATTTCAAATATAAATATAATTCTTATTCGCTGCTAGAATGAGATATGATTCTGAAATTATTACAATATTTCTTCGTATAAGATAAACAACCAGAATTTAACTTCAGAGAATAAGAATAAATGGTTTAAGTATTTATATAAACAAAAAAACAAAAACGTACTTTTGCCTTTTCCATGGTCTGAAAACATAGATTATTTCATTGAATCCGGTTTTTCAGGTAATTTAAATAGATTTGCATTGATTCCATCTCTGTTATATATGCTATCACTTTAAAACTTATAAGTTTTAAAAAAATTTTGAACTGATATTCATACTTAATAATTTTTGTTTCCTCTTTACAGTCAATTATATAATGATTAAGACTAATAAATTTTCTTGATTTTTTTCTGACCGTACATGTTTCTAATTTCAAATTAACAATATCTGCATAAATATTCTATTTACACTTAAGTTTAGTTCATCCTCTGTTTTGACTTTCCTGTATTTTTTGACGCGCGCGACTTCATACTACACAGAAATGGCGAACTCATATTTCATGCATTATAAAAAATTTTATGTTTGAAAGCAATCCCAAATCTCGAGAGAAGGATCATTTCATATACAAATCTTGGTTTCTTTTGGAAAAAAAAAAAACCCCGGAAAATGTGCAACTTTTTATTTCGCATAAGAATATCATTTTGGTGCATTTGATGTACATAACGTCACTATGAAGTTACTGTTTAAAGGAAAAGTGTTATCATTTTCAGTCGAACTCGCACTAAATCACTAAACTACATTTTAGGAATGAACTGCCATTGGCAAACCCAACTCTAAGAAGAAGAAGAAGAATGTTTCTATAAAATCTGCAGAATTTAAAAAATTCATTTAATTCAAATATATTTTGTATAAGAAAATTGGCTGAATACTAATATATTTATTTAGTTTCTCAATCATAAGGTTAAAAATAGTCAAATTTTGATAAATTCCTACTTTGAATAGACAGAATTGTATATTCTTAACTAAGATTTTGTAATATAATTTAAAATGACGGAGAGAGAGAATAAAAATTTTCATTTGTTATTTGAAAGAGAATAAAAATTTGCACATAATTCCGTGAAATTTCTTAAATAATGCAAAATAAATGTTGTCACTTAACACTATATTAATTTACACACTTTTAATTTTACCTCTTTTATTTTTCAACATTTAAATTGATTGCTATATTTTATGGTTTTTCAAATATGAAATATACTTTATAAATAAACATATGACGTGTTTTTTATGAGTTATTAAATAAAAGTTTAACAAATAAATTCTAATATTAATGTAAGCATTATAATTTCAATAAAATGGTTCTAATTCAAAAAATAATTTTTTTGTGTGGTAAAAAATACCTTTAACAACTTATAACATTAATTTAAAGTTATCCTTGTAGAAATTTGGTAAAAATTTCTTTCTGGACTTAAATATGCAAATACGCTTTCATTTAAAAAACCAACATTTATATTTTCCCCAAAATCTTTAATGGTGATAGTTTCTAGAATTGACGATTTTTGTATTTAAAAGGCAGCAATTATTTTTGACTCAAGAGCCCACAGAAATTTGAGTGCTCGAATGTACGACCCGAGTAATTTTAGTTCGAAATTCCCTTTCTCTTGCTGTTTGGCAGGAAGTAAACTGACCACATTTTGAAGAATTCATTTCTGAGGAAATCTGTGGGAACAAAATAATGAGTTGTCCCTTTTTCCAAGCGTACTGTATCTTACTCATTCACAAACAGGAAGTGTCCATTCATTTCGCTGATTACTAGCGGAAATCTTTTACATGGAATACAAGCAAAATACGGAATCTACGGATTCACGCATGGAATAAGCTGAATAAATAATTTTGAAATTCTAATTTTTAATATTATTTAAATAGTAAAATTATTTTATAACTTTAAATCTATCAAGCATTTATTTATGCAATATATGAAACTTATGGTAATATATATATAGATATATATATACAAAGTCAATCCTCTTTCAAATTATTTTGTAAGTTATATGAGATTTTAATATATATATATATATATATATATATATATATATATATATATATATATATATATATATATATATATATATATATATATATATATATATATACTTCTACAAACATCTAGATATTTATTTACTTTATTGAAGAAAATGTAAAAAAGATAATGAACTGAGATACGACCCATAACCCATAAATGTAATATTGGTAGCTTCATAAATATTTTTACTTTGTTATTTAAAAATTTCTTTCAACATTGTGTTTACTAAGAATTTTAATATAATTTAAATTTTGCAAAGTTATTTTAAAGACTTTTATTTTGGAAGAATTTAATCGGAAAACAAAATACTTTTATAACAAAACAGAGGATACTATATAATAATGTAAATATAAAAGTTGTAAGATTCACTTTTACATAAATGAAAGTTACTTTTGAGGATTCATTTTATGTACGCTAGATTTGTCTAAAAAAGTTGCTGTTAAGTTTGAAGCAAATGCCATACTTTTGATAAGAAATCTATGAAAATAGTAAAATATTAAGAATGAGAAAACATTCGATGAGATTTTGGTATTAAAAGAAAGTAATAATAGTAGAGGACTTCCAAGACTAACGCCTCAATTAGAAAGCCTCATATTGGACGCAATAAATAAGCCCATTATCTTTGTTATGTAAAACGTTGAAGCTTATATGTTTTTAATCACAAGACTTGAAACTATATTTTTTTCTTTCCTCTTCAATTAAAATAAAATATATGAGTTCCGGTTTTCGTTCAGCCAAAAATAACCGTTTGCTGTTCAGTTAGAAATGAATAATTTTATTTTATGTGGATTCTTAGTTGCTCTAAAAATAATCTATAATAATCAAGAAATATAATTCTATCAAAATTAGATCGATTTTATTCGTTTTTAACTGATAAACACTATGTGAATTTATACAATTAACCAGCATGTATACGATATGAACATTGAGAATTGACATTCTTATCCATTATCAAAATGAGATTTGACAGCTAGATTCATATGATTTCCATTCACGTATTATCATCACATACCGATCATATAGTGATCAAACACTTGGCTTTGTGAGATAATTATGTAAAAAATACATTTATTATTTACTTAAAATGGCCTTTAATTGTTAAAATATCTTCGACCCGGGGTTTCACTCCGATTACTCGTTTTTCTTGTCTCGGAGAATAAATTTCAAACCAGCAAATGCCTTTTTAACTTTAACTTCTGTAACGAGAGATTTCAAAACCACCATTGCAACTTCAATCAAGACAGCATAGATAATTATATATATATATATATATATATATATATATATATATATATATATATATATATATATATATATATATATATATATATATATATACATATATATATGTGTGTGTGTGTGTGTGTGTGTGTGTATGTGTATATATATTCCCAGAATCATGTTTTATATCAAGTTTTCGTTCATTGTCACAAATATTTAAAATGAATTCAAAATCATTTTGATTCAAATTAAATGATTTATGAGGTTTATTGCTAGTTTTTTTTTCACTTTTAAAGAAGTCTTCAATTTCATCGCCTTCAGTATAAGATTTTTTTTTTTCGTTTATATGATTGAACTGAGTTTTCCCAAAGATTGTAATTTATTCCAAATATTCTTTAAATGTTGCACAACTTGCACTTTTTGTCACGTGAATGGAAGGAACGAATTAGGGAAGAGAAAATTACGGACATATGTTAAATAACAATAAAGATATTGAGTATCCATTAAACATCTTCCTTATCACTGTTGCGACTTACATAGAAATAGTATTATACGATAAGTAGAATTTTTCTTTTTCTTTTTGTATAAATCTTCTTTTTGGATTAAGTAAAAAATGTAGTACATCCATTTCAAATCAGAACGTTTCGATTTGGACATCTTGCGCATCCCGATTATTACATACTTCAAATAGATTTCTTTCTTTTCTATAAATAAATTAGAGAGGCATACTTTAGATCCGTCAAATAGACGTTCAGTGTTTCTCTATACTTATAAACCAGTAGAAAAGAACATTATTAAGCATTTTATTACTCGGTAATACAAAGATATTTTCAAATATTCTATATTAAGCTCTTGTAGATTAAAAGATTTTTTCAACACTCTCCCTAATCTTTAATTAACAATTTTAAACATTTAATTTCCTTAGAGAACACGAACAAATGAAAAGGAAAATATTATAGGAAGGGATCAGAATCAGAAGAATTTTGAAGGAATCAGATGCAAGCAGATATAACGCTGATATTCCATATCTAAAACTCAATAAGTATTTAAAAAATTGAAAAATTTAAAGAATAGAATTATTTGCAGAAAATAATTTGAAGTTTATTTGAAGTAAAAAAGAAATCGCAGGTGTACCCCACAAAAGCGGCCACGACGTATATTTTCGCTCTGTAGAAACCACTTCCTTTTTCTTTCCCCTAATGGGTAGATTGATGGATGGGTCTTAATGAATCGAACCCCACTCCTCTAAGCCTTTTCTTTTGAAAACTAATATATCTTTTAATATGCATTTGAAATATTGTTCATAAAATAGAAGTATCATTTTAAAGCATAATGTAGCATGATGGTCATCTGAGTTTAAGCCAAGAATATTATACTTACGTTTTAACTATGATTTCTTTTGAAAGAAACATAATATTGAAATTAAAGTATGCCAAAAATATTAATTGTTACACTAAAGTCATTATTTTAATATATCACTATTAATTAGTAAAATATTTTTTACATATCGTATGATTAAAAATTTTTTACATTAAGCAATTAAAATATACCACTAAGCAATTGTTGCTGTTAACACAATGGGAATCATTGTCTATACTTAAATTCTTCTATCCTGTTTAATCAAAGTTCATATTTGATACTTAAAGATAATTTAAAAATCATGTCTTAACAGCAAAGTTATTATTCTCGTTTAAATTTTTTTGTGGTTAGCATTACTCTTAAAAATTAAAAATTTAAAAATACTCGTTGCAACACCTCTATCATAGTTTCAACGTCTTGACGGAAATTGTGTATTAACTTAAATAAAACATTCATCTCTTCTTCAAATGTCGAATGGATTTAAATTGCTAGTATAATTCAAGCTATACAACATTTATACAAGTTATATACATTTTTTTAATTCCTGAAATTATGGTGTAGCACAAGCTACACACAAGCTGTCATTAAGATTAATCTAAAATGTGTGGGGTTGTTTGCAGAGATAAATGCTTACACACTCAGAAGTATCACTGATTACTTTAATTAATCTATTTTCCACAAAAAAGTAAGGAAAATTAAAAATAGCATTACATCACATAAAACACATAAGCTCATTTTGCGTAAACAAGTAACAATGGAGATAACGTTTTTGAAATTTCTCTTTACTCTTTTACTTTTAACAAATAAATTCTATTGTTTATCAAAGAAATACAATTTTAAGTGACATGTATATACTGACATGACACAATAATACGAGAAATCAGCTCTTTCTGTGTGGCAAATAAAATATAGCTTTAACAATTGATAACATTAATTTAAAGTTATCACTGTAGAAATTTGGTAAAATTTTCTTGTTAATTGATTTATGCCTACGAAAATACATTTTTTGAATATATCTATTAATTTTGTCAATAATTTTTAAAATATTTAATTGATTTAATTATAATTAGTTAGATATTATTATTTTGTCATGATGAACTGAAAAACAAATTTTAATTTTATGTTTACAAAAATACTTTTTTTTAAAATTTCTTTGATTGAATTTATCATTTCAACAATAGAAAAGATTATAATGTTCTGTGTGAAGGAGTGATTCAAAAGGGGTTTACAATTAATTTAAAATGTTCTGTCTTTTCTGACATATGTGACAGTATGTAATTTACTGAGTAAAGGCAACTTCAAATGCTTCTTGGTTTCTTGTCTTTAATGAAAATACTTTACAACTTATTCAATTAATTTTACATAAAGTTTCTCAACGGTCATTAATGAACTATTTTTGAAATATTATTCTTTAAGAAACTTCCTTACAATGAAAAAATATTTTAACGTCGTTAAAATTAATTTTCTTCTTGTATGTCTTCATATTTAGTAAGACATATGGGCAAAATAAATCTAGAATTTCAAAAGCAATGAAAATGATGTATTTGTCAAATGTTTTTTTCAGTGCAATACTTTTTACAAATACATTATAAAATTACAAATATGTGATTTATAACTCTAGGATATAAAAATAACAAAGATTTTAACTTATAATTAATTGTAATATATATATATATATATATATATATATATATATATATATATATATATATATATATATATATATATATATATATATATATATATATATATATTTGTTATTGTATTAGAATTATCATTTATTTTTTTCCTTTTTCTTCAACTAATTCCATAAACCAATATACACTGAATGATATTTTACACTCTTACTTTCATACTCTCTCTTTATATGTTAAATATTAAAATTATTGACTCTTTAAGAGACTGAATAAATAATTATGCTTATAATGATTTCAAAAAATACTAAAAAATTTAATCTGATATATTTAAAGTAAAACTTGTATTAGAAATATTTATTTTTAAAAAGCAAATTTAAAGCACAAAAAAATTAAAGTATTTAAAAGAATTTTTTGGTATTTAATAAAACTTAATTTTTATTGCTGAAAAATATTAAATGGGAGTGAAAACATGATCCACATAAAATATTTTCCAATGACAAATTACTTTACTGCTTAGTAAAAAAACTGCTTCCAAGTGTTCATTAACTGTTCAGGAACAATCAGGACTTTTAATCAAAAATTTTTTCTTAAAATATTATTCAATGGTAGAAATATTATAATTTTCAGTCATATTATACAGGCACTTTTTATACATGATGGATAAATTCTTGTTAAAGCATTATTTTTATTGACCTCTTACATTTTGTGGGAAAAAATATATCGATTTCTTTTGAGATTCTCTCTCTAGGATTTTAAAACAAAGTTTTATGCTAAATTAATGAAACAAGTAAATCTATCTTTCGATACAGATTACAATATAATATTCTCTTTTAAAAGAATGCATATATTATCCTAATTTGCATATGTGTATATGAGATCCACGTTTGCAGGTATGTATGAGAGGTCCATGGTTGGAGGTGTGTATGAAAGGCCCTCATTTACAGGCGTGTATGAAAGATCCACAGTTACAGGTGTGTATGAAAGTTCCGCAGTTACAGGTGTGTATGAAAGTTCCGCAGTTACAGGTGTGTATGAAAGGTCCGCACTTATAGGTGTGTATGAAAGGTCCGCACTTATAGGTGTGTATGAAAGATCCGCACTTACAGGTGTGTAAGAAAGATCCGCAGTTACAGGTGTGTATGAAAGGTCCGCAGTTACAGGTGTGTATGAAAGATCCGCACTTACAGGTGTGTATGAAAGATCCACAGTTACAGGTGTGTATGAAATGTCCGCACTTACAGGTGTGTACGAGAGGTCCTCAGTAACAAGTGTGTATGAAAGGTTCTCAGTAACAGGTGTGTATCATAGGTCCTCGCTTACCTTGAGAAAATACATATTTGGAAAAATAAAAATATTGAAATAATTTATGTCTCACGATTGTTAAAATTTCATTTTAAACCATAATAATAAATTTCGTAAAAATATTCCTGTAAGTTTAGTATATAATTTGGGTCCTCGGATTGGGGGTGAAAACACATAAAACGTACTCTCCGGCTTAGACCAACCTGAGTGTGCATATATATATATATATATATATATATATATATATATATATATATATATATATATATATATATATATATATATATATATATATATATATATATATATATATATATACATATATATATATATGTATATATATATATATGCATATATATATATATATATATATATATATATATATATATATATATATATATATATATATATATATATATATATATATATATATATATATATATATATATATATATATATATATATATATATATATATATATATATATATATATATATATAAATATATATATATATATATATATATATATATATATATATATATATATATATATATATATATATATATATATATATATATATATATATATATATATATATATATATATATATATATATATATATATATATATATATATATATATATATATATATATATATATATATATATATATATATATATATATATATATATATATATATATATATATATATATATATATATGCATATATATATATATATATATATATATATATGTATGTATGTATGTATGTATGTATAATTGTCTCTATAAATTAGATAGTCATAATTTGTCTTTTCATTTAGGCATTATTTTTTAGACAATGATAATAATCTCTGAGCAATAACTATAATCCTTTCAAGATTAGCTCAATGCATTATAGATTGATTGTTATCTAAATTACTTATTAATTTAAAATTTTTATACCAACTATTATAAGTTTTCAATATATTACGAAATGTATGGAAAATTATTCAGAAGAATCATTTATTTGCAGACTCACTAGAATATTCATACAGTGGAGCAATGATTCTCGGAAAATATTGTATGAGACAATATGTCTACTGTGATCACTTCAGCTGAACCAAGTTAGACAAATGAATTTATCAACCAGGTACCAGTATCAATGCAACAAATTTGGTCTAAATTTTTGTGCGAGGTTTCTAGCAAAAGCCATTTACCGCAGTGTAGAAAATTTGGGGGTCCATAAGATATTGTTTACAAAATAGAGGAGGAGTTGAACATAGTACATACTGTCTAGAGTCCCTTCCTGAAAGTGCACTTATCTTGACCCAGCTGGCTCAAAAAAGTGCAGAGCAAGAAGTTTACAATAATTTCAATATACAATTCTTGGGTGCTATTAAGCACAATCGGAAAACATTTCAATGCACACATTTAGTAGTTTTCCTTAACTGTATTTTACAGGATTATAGTGTTAACACAATTTTTACACAGTTGATCTTGATAATACATAACAGAGTTGGGATTACAGATTTAGTAATAATAACAAATTTAATTATATATTTACAATATAAAGTAATTTACATTATTTTCGGGTAGTACTCCCATGGGTAAAAAGTGAGTGCATGATGATAATAGAGTTAAATTTGTGTCAGACATAATAATAACAAAATTTAAGTACTATACAATAAACATGAGATGAGAGTATAAAATCAGAAATCAGAGGTTTTCTAATCCGAGTTTCGGCCTTAGCACCGCTCTGGGTCTGTGTAAGTTTTTAAAGTGGTTAAAGTCATAATTAGAAATGTTTTGTATACATCTGTTATCAATTTTATAAAGTTTTTCATAAAAATTTAGAGCTAGGTTTTTGATGTATTTATTGAGAGTGATAATGCAATTAAAATTTATTTATACTGTTAAATAAATTATAATGCAATTAAAATTTATTTAACAGTGAATCATAAATTTATTCCCATAAAAATCATGAGCTGAAACCTCATTTTCTAACAGACTACGATTAACAAAAATATCATTTACATTTCATTTGAAAATAATTTTATACTTTAAAACTCTGTTATTAACATCGAATAATGTTAAATCTCTTGTTTTTTTTAAATTGCTGATAAATTTTTTAATAAATATAATTCTTAACTATAGCAGATTTTTATTTCAAATGGAAAATGCGCAGCAAACTTTAAGGAAAAATCTGCAAAATCGAAAAAATATTTTGTTTATTTATTTAACTTTGTTTAAAATACTTTTTTGATCTAGTAAATGAAGTCTCCCGAATAGAACAGATAAAAATAAACTACCTGAGGTATAAAAAACGTCTGAAAATTCCTTTATTTTCAAAGATATAAAACTTCTGAAGACACATTAAAATTTTCAACTATATTTTAATGTGTCTTCACCTAGAATATTTTGTAAGGAAAATACGATGATATTTGTAATTTAGAGAAGAAATTCGATATACAACTAAGCCTCCTACTAAGCAAATTTGGGACTGTAAATTCAAAATATAATTTTTGAATTGAAATTCTACGATGCATTACCATCTTAATATACATTTATTTCTTATTATTATTCATTACTGCGTATCATTCACTGGCCACTAAAAAATTTCCCTTACGACAATTTTCTTAATTAGTTGTCAGTAAAATAAAAAATTAACTCAGAATGCATCAGAAGATTTAAACTGGAGAGCAACAACACAAGTATTGTGAGCTCTGATTATATAACACATAAAAACTCAAATTACTGTAGAAGAGAAACGACCAAAGATAGAAACTTTTTAAAGAAATGCTTGAGTACACACCATTGAATTCGGTGAACTAATTACACAATAAAGAAACCTTATAAGGTGGAAGAACTAATATTACAACTAGATAAATTTCTTGAATTTCGCCCAAATACTGATTTAGACAATAATATGTAATTGAGAAATTTCGTGAGACGAAATATTTACGTCATTAAAGTTAAGGAGAAACGAACTTTAATCAAATCTATATTTCATTTCAAAATTCATTTAGATGTGAAAGTCCTTGAATCTTTAATCAAAATCACAGAATGTGATTTTTGATTTAAATATTTTTTGTTAAAATTAAACATTTAAATTTATTGACTGATACATAGTAAACAATTTTCAAGTTTCCTATTTACTGTAAGGTACATAATTGTTTACTTCCGATTTATATTTGTCTTTACAAATGAAATACAACTTATTTGCAAAGTTAAAGTTTAATTTTCGTGTTTCGTGATGGTTTCATCTGAATATATGTACGAGAATATCATATTTTTCTTAAACATACAGTTAGATGGTATAATACACAACAGAGTTTGAATCTCCTACAGATATTTCAGTAACATCTTATGGGTGAAGTATACGAATTCCTGAAATAAGACCAGCACGCAATCAATATAAGTTCTTTAATCGAACTTAGAATCAAAAATTTGTAATAGTTAAAAGCAGGAATTTGCTTTATTCGATTTTTTTTTTTTTTGGAAAATATTTTGTAACATCTTTACAAAATATTTACTAATTATTACTAGTTAATATTTTTAGAAATTTTAAGATAAAAGAATGATGATATGTGTATTATCCGATTAAAATTTGAAATCAAGTTTTGAACAAATATCGATCAAATTTGTAATAAAAAGAACGAAAAAATATCGATAATAATTGTTAAGGTCCTAAAATTAATGCTTGTGTCCTGAAAACAAATAATTCCATTAGATTTTTAATATTTATTCTTTCATTTTCATATGCAGATAAAATTTATCTTACGTCAGCTATTTTAAGCACATCCACATTTCTAGGGAATTTATCTTCGAAGATAGAAAAATGTTATTTCATGTTGCAGTTAAATAACACAAAATGTTAAAATTTTTATTTTAATATCACAATAAAATAGCTAAACTTAAGAAATTATTATGCTTTCATTCATTTGCCTTTATTCCATTTGCCATTAATGAATGCATGCATTCAGTTAACAATAATTTTGTAAAAGGTTATCAAATCTAATAATATAAAGCATATTCCACAAGAAAATTATGAATGATTTAATAAAATTTGATAAAAAAATTATCAAGCATTATTGAAGAAGAGGCCTCCTACTTTAAGCTTCATGCTAAAACACAAAAATTTATTTTATATATCCTATCTTATGTTTGGATTTAAGTATATAGCTTTGAGAGTAAAATTTGAATAAAAGTGAATACTTTTTTCTGACAAAAACGAATAGCAATGATAAAATCAAACTAGAAATTTGTGTCTATACGCGTATTTGTATTTGATTTTGTATTAACATCACATCATGGAAATCCTGATAGTTGCAGTGTTTCTATTTTAAGACATGCAATACTTTTAAATAAGTCTTATGCTAAAATATTTTTGATAAAAAATAACCAATAGTATTTTAATTAATGAAATGAAATATAGGAATTTAGGATTAATATTTGAACTTCATTTTCTTAAAATTATTTTAAATTTTATGGTAATTTTTCTAGTAGTCCTAGAAAGTCTATGTTGTTGAAGGAAAGCGAGAAATAATTGCTTGAGCAGATATTTAATGAATATTTTTGAAAAATTCTTTTTTGCAAATGTTTTAATAAGTCCTATTTTAATTTTCTTCTCGTTCATCCGTGTTACCATGCTTAGAGAAATTTTATGTTCCAATTAATAACATAAAAAAAGATATATATAAATCATTTTTAAGAATTCAGTACTAGAAATCAACTAGTGTGTGTGAGAGAGATAGAGAGAGAATACATTTCAAATTAAAACACATATTTAGATGATTTCAAGTACTGTATTCTTCAAAAAACATATTTATGTAAATTACTTTCAAAATATTAAGGAATCGTTCATATTTCTTGTATTTTATTGCTTGTTTCTTAATCATTGGTAGATATTTATTTTCTATCTTTAATCTTCACGAAGCAATTTTCAGTTCAACATTAGCTGTCTTCGTTTGTGAGATTTAATTTTATGCAACTATAGTTATATATTGCATAGTAAATAATTTTATTGTGGTATTGTGTATTGTGAAGTATCTAAAAATTGTAACAGGTTTTTAAAAAAGAGTACAATTAATAATAATTTATTGTAATTGAATGTAACCACAAACTCAAATTGCAGAATTTTTGTACAGACTGATCGTATTTTCTAAATTCATGTAATTGAATCCGGATCAAACATACAATGGGAGAAATTGATGAAAATTGATGCAGTTTGCCATCCAGGAGGTATGCCATTTCACCCAGGAACCATAAGGAATGCGAAAAACAAACAGAGAGAAGGAAATGTCGATGCATTAACCAGGAATCCAGCTTTCAGGATCCAGGATTCGAACTGCTTCAAAGTTAGGGACGCTAACCTCTCTATCATCAATCGACACAAAAGAAATATATAATGATCAATTTTAAATTACCAAGGATCAGAGGAAGACAAAGCTACAGTAGTAAATATAACGTGAACAGTAATGTAACAAGTAATATAACATGCTACAATAGTAAATGTACCGCTACATGTATCAAATAACAAAATCAGCATGGGATTTCGAGCCATTTATACCAAGTTTAACAAAATTATAGTAGAAGAATATTAAATGCGTAACAATTTTTTTTCATTGATGGTATCCGCTCAAAGATAGATGTGTGATATACACACACTCTCTCTCTCTTCCAAAAGTTCAGGATGAAAATGTAAAATGCGAAAAAAGCAACAAATACGGCTTTGATTGACACAAAATTCAGCAGTAAAGTAGCATATATATTTATGCATAAAATAAAATCAATAATTATATACAGAAATGAAAACAATATTAAATTTTTGTAAGTTATCAAAAAAGGACATACTGGAGATTTAAACTACAATCCAATATTCTTAATGTGCACGAGAGAAAAGATCAAGAGATTGGAGAGAGTAAATTACATTCGAAGAAACTTGTTAAATGCAAACAAAGTTACTTAAAATTTCATTTTTAAACGGAAGATTGTATATGAAATTTAACTTTCTCAAGGTGATATATTAAATGAGACAGGATACATGATTGAGCTTTCTAAACAAGTATGTGACTTAAGCTTCAACATTTAATTTATGTTTAAATTTTTTATTATTTCAGGAACCAAAAATATCTGACTTATTGTTACTAAAATAATATTTATGACTGAAAATATTTAATATTTTGCTTTTAATTTTTTAAAGGTGCAATGTTGTTCTTAAACAGAAACAAAATATTTGTATTCAATATGGATTTTAATACTAAAATGCTTTTTTTAAATTGTATGCTTTTTTTATTCTGAATTTCATTTTTAAAATATGTTTAAAAGCTAGTTGATAGAAATTCTTACTTCATTCATAACACTTAACTTTTTATATATTTGAATGCGCCCTTGTTAGATTGTTTAGCTGGCTGTTTTGTATTTTCAGACTAAAATTTTATTGCCATTAAAGCCGTAATTGTTTTGTATTTGCAAATTAAAATATATGTTTAACGTCAATATATCACTATATTATATTTCTTGATCAATACGATTGACATCTTAAAAATTACTAAAATAATTAAAAATGAACATATATAAAGAAATAAAATACTTCTGAGGCAAAGAATCCTGAAATTTATAAAACTCACTCTATATTTTTTATATACTATATATATATTATATTTGTTAATTTCGAGAAATATCTACTTTACTTAAAAGTTATTTATGTACAAAATGTATTTTTATTAATATTAATTTACAATATATAAACATTTATCACAAATTTTAGGAAAAAGAAATAAATATTTTCGTCAAACAATAGATTTCATTGACTATTTCTTTTTAAATTAACTGTATTTATGTTTTGTACACATTCCTGATTTTCAGATTTTATTTATTAAAATTTACCGGAATTAAAGTTATTTAAAATCGAATGTTTTTCTACGTTTTTGCTTAATATTAATCTTACAATTAGGATTTCATATTTTTGCATTATATTTAAAATTATATAACAGTATAATATTTGAGCACTCTTGATTAAGTGATCTTATGTTTTAAAAGGTAAAAGAGTAAATTGATAATTTTTAATACTAAATATATTTTTAAAATTACGTTTATAAACGATTCTTTAAAAGCAGAGTTTATAGCTTTAAGTTTTCTATTTATAATATTGCTGCTGAAAATATATTTCAATATTTTCAAATAACTTATTCTTCATTTTTGGTGTACTTGTTCACATGTTTTGCATAAATTTCAAAAGATGACATTTGTGTAAATACAGCCTCAATTTTACACTTACAAATAGAATTGTGAACTTACAAATAGAAATAAAAAAATAGACAATAGAATTGTGTAATTATTTCAAAATATATACCTTTAATAACAACAAATGAATTTAATCTACATGAATTTTAATATTCAAAATGTACTAATTTGTTTTCAAATATCAAATGAAAATTATATTTATAAGAAAAATGAAAGAAATATTTTTTCAGGAATGTTTGATATATTCGCATTAAAATAATTTATGATCAAAAATTTCTTTTTTATTTCCAAGATCTTTTAATATTTGGAATGAATTCTACCACGTTGTTCGCCGAGCTGACAGCCGAGTGGTTTGGGCTTTTGCCTTCGGTTCAACAGTTCATGAGTTCGAATCCCACCTTCAGCATGGTGTTTGTAGTGGTTTGGAATCCACTTAAAACCGTAGGTCCCGGTCTAATTAGCCCTCGTGTGCCAAAAATAAAAGTTGAGTGACAAGCAATCTAATCCAATCTTAACAAGTTTTTCCAGTTTTGCTGAAAATGCGATAAACAAGCATTCTAGCAAATGTTGCAGGAGATCGAACAGAAGTTCTCGTCATTTGAATACGATCCCAATAAATCGCCAGTTAATAAAAATTGTCAAATTTCTACATTCAAATCCAAAAGTTAAACCACATATCTTATGAAGAAAATTAATATATAGATGTACCAAATTTTAATTAATTCTTCCATCATAATCATTCTAAAGAATAATTAAATCATAAAAAGTTTGTAAATTATATACATTATCCAACCAAATTTTTATTTGACAATTATTACTATTTACAAAATTATTATACTATTTAAAATGACAATATAGATGGATTTGTAGTATTTGTTATTTTTCAAGGAACGACTTCTATCACTTAGTTGATAATGAATTATAAGAGTGTACGCAGAGCATTTATTCTACAATTCTATTTCATAATTTAAAATTTATATGCGTTATTTAATGAATATAAAAAACATAAATGCAATAAGACGTGTCTGATATCAGAAAACTGAATGGTGTTTTTAACAGAAAGATTTCTGTGCTACATCTTGATGGGTTCAGGACTTCATTGGCTTAGGATAAACTCTAGAAAGTTTTCACTTCATTTTTTAACTATAAATTAATTAAAAATCCACTATTACATAACTCCTATTTACTATCTATTTCTATCTATAAGTTAATTACAAATCTAATTTAATTTGAATTAAATTATAGATCATTCTTAATTCACTGATATTAATGTCACAATAAAGTTTTCTGTTGTTTTTGTTGCTTATGACACTTAAACAAGCCAAGCTCCCTATGCCTTTTTTGGCTGTGCAAATTAAGTCAAGGGGGAGCGTCTTTCGTTTGGATCAGAGCACCACGAAGGTGAAAGTACGAATTTGCTCTTTTTAAGGTGCCTCGTCATTTTGAACCACGGTCAGGTGACGAGGCCACACCGGAGCTGGCACCCTCCTCTCCACATCCACGCCACACCAGCGGAAAGACTTTGGACGTCACATATTAACGCAAAAACGTCTCCAACCCACGGAGCTCTAGCAACCCAGTGAAAGAGAGTACACCGTGGTCACCCTCCCAACCACTGCCCGCGGCAAATGATGCTTCACTTTGCTGAGCTCACGGGAAGCGGTGTGAAGCTACTGAGCCACTGGAGCTCTTTCTAAGTTTTCAAACATTAGGTATTAATATTAAAAATTAAATGGAAGTTTTCTAACGCTAAGCGCGTGATGTCCAAAGATTTGCGATAAACCAGAAGACAGTTTTAACTCTAAAAGGCACAATATTTCAATAAAGTCTCTCTCTCTCTCTCTCTCTCTCTCTCTCTCTCTCTCTCTATATATATATATATATATATATATATATATATATATATATATATATATATATATATATATATATATATATATATATATATATATAACCAGAGTTCTAGCACATAACTGTACATAGTTGACCAAAAATGCATGAATTTTTATTGAATACGAAATCGCATTTTTAAATACATTAATTAAACTAATAAGATGAAATTTTGATAAATTCTTTGAATATATCTGACGAGTTTTGAATGAATTTAATTTTCAGCAAGATTAAAACTATTAAATTAAATGCATATTTTGAATTTAACATTAGTGAGATTTTAAAGAAGAAATGACCCTATAAAATTTCAAATATTTTCGATTTTATGTGTAGAGGATATTTTAAATATATATATATCCACATTAGGCAACACACCCATTATATGTACTTTTTGTTAACCAGTTTCACAGTTTTATTTTGTTTAAATCTTAGGAAAAATTAATGTTTTTTATACGCAAATTTAATCCAATGCCATGCTCAAACATAATTTTAAGTGGTTAGCTATCGCGGATAGTGATTATAGTGATGTTTTCAGAATAGTTTTGAAAATACGAGAGATGGAAAAAATTTGAATATTTTCATATTGCAATTGCTAATTCATTTTCATAAAAAGGAAAATATATAAGGGAAATAAATAGCACTAACTTAAAAAAGAAATTTAAAAAATAAAGTGTGATAATATATATATATATATATATATATATATATATATATATATATATATATATATATATATATAAGAGGAAAAAATTATAAATCCTATAATAAAATTAATAATTCCATTTAATTTTACAAGAAATATAAGAAGTATATATTAAGTTTTAAAGTGATGGAGAAATGCTTACAATGTAATAGTTCTCATTTTCTACTTAAAATTACAGATATTTAGATAGTATGCGAATTAAAAGAGAACCTGTATACACAGTACTTCAATATTCTCAGAGATGTACTCAATTTGCAAAAATTCAATTATTTCATTTCATTAATTCCCAGAAGGAAATCTTAAATTTCTTCCAAATTTTTAATTGGTTTATTTAGTTTATTAACATTTTAAAAGTCTAATTTTAGTCTTCCGATTGCAATTGAATCCGAAGCTTCAATTTAAAATGCCTTTCTAATTTCAATAAATATCTGCTCCCGGGTTTGAATGGTACCTACAAATTATTTAACCAGAGACCAAGTATCTATCATTGAGGCAGTAGCATGGGTGGTTTTTACAATGATTGCCATAAGCCTCATGTCTATTTTAATAAAGTAGCTTAGTAAATTTTTTTTTAAAAAAATGATAATAAAATGAATAAATTAGAATCGATTTTTTCTAAATAATATAATTACTTTTAATATTTTTTAATTAATAAATATAAACTGTTCCTATAAATCCTATTTAATAAATTTGAAAAAATTTTAAAATTTTGCTTTATATAAATTTAATTAATTTTTGGGATATCTTAGATAAAATTTGCCTGTTCAAATCGGACACCTTATAAACTCTAAAATCAGATACAATGTCTAATTGTCAACAATTTAATGAAATAAGGCGTTTTTCTGCAGAAACGAAATCAATAAATAGAAAAATGTCTTTTTTAATATATGCAATTCTAATATTGCTTTAATGCAATTAATTAATTAAAGCACAAATAGCTTTTAATAAAAAAGTGTAAATATTTGATTATAATCCATATTACTTTAATCGTGTAACTATAAGTATAATTAAACCAAAAATTATTATGTGAATATAATTTGAGATTTACCACTTTGTAAATAGTAATAAAATCGCTTTTAATGAATTGCTATTTTAAAATATCACGGTGGTTAAATCTCAGATTTATGTAGTATCTAAGTGGATTATGTTTTGTTTCACATTTACAAAACTCGAGTTTTAGATCTGAAAGGTTGAATGTATATTTTTGATATGTTATTATTTTGAGTTATTAAAATATTTTACAGTATATTAGTTTATTCCTCTGGAATATTAGTATGGTATTCACTAATAAAAAAAATGAATAATTTTATGAACTCCTTTAACTTAAAACAAACATTTTTGTTATCACTTAAGATACGCATTTCTTTACAGACATGAAATTAACTTTGCCAGTTCATCTATTTATCTATAACATGGTATAAATACTTTCTTCTAAATATCATGTAACAGAAACGAAATTGTATCCCCTAGAATTAACACAGAAATTATCGGGTTGACATTCTACCTGATTATTATCTTTTTTAATAGATTCAAGTTCCGAATGGTAAGTTTTTTCCTAATCTTCTATTTTTAATGCAGTAAGAAATGTTTTAAAAAAATTGGGGTTTCACTTTCGCAGAATCGAGTCGGAGTTCTGGAGCTCTGATGCTCATTTTCTTATTTTAAGTATAATTTTTCCTTAAATTTCTATTTAATTCAATCCTGGTATTAAGATAGGCCTATTATAGTTATTTCCAATTGGGTTAAGTGAGTACTATTGAAAACATATTTTATTTTAGCTCATGGGTTTTGATCAATATCTTGTGTAAATTTCGTGTTCTTGAAGATTTTTTTAAAAGTTTTGGTCTATTGTGTGATTTTTCAATAACTACTCACAATAAAGTATCGGATGACTTTTTATTGTCTGATAAAAGTCGTCTTGTGTGAAAGAGACCTAAGGACACAGGTTCTAAGGTTACATGATACACAGGCTCTAATTTTCCTTTCTTTCATAATCATACAATGTGACATGACTCTGACATAATCAAATAAAAAGAAAATAAAATCATGCGCCGTGTGTGTTGATATTGCAGTTTCAAAGTGATGAATGTAGTGGGTTTGCACATCTGTGCTAATGCTGCTTAGTTTTTTTTTCTTTTGAATTAATTGAAATATAAACACTTTCCAGGCACAATTATTTTACTAAGCGTAGGAGTTCTCGTACATGATTCATTTAAAATATTTGCTAATCCACCCCAAATTACTTCCATTCATGTAATACATTAAACATACGTTAACAATTGCAACTTTATAGTTTAAAAATGCTAAAGTTTTCATTATCCAGAAACGAAAGAAGGAAACCTAAAGGCTTATTCCTGCATGTTTCGACACCAGTTCAATTGAAAGGAAATAATATTTCAAATCGACTATACCATTTATATAAAACATAATAAAAAATTTGGGTAATTTTATAACTGACATAATGGTTATAACAAAATTCATAATCTTTATATTTTATTTTGACAATTAAAGGGCCAACAATATATTGCCAATTTAATTATTCCATCGTGCGTTTTTGTTCCCTTTGTTCAGTAGGAAACTAATTCTCTCAAATTTTATGTTAGGTATTACTTCTTTGATAATAATGACATTAAAATAATAAATAATAATAGTATCCCTTCTTTAAATAATTTCATAACTTATAGGAAGAATTATTTTGAAAAGAAATTACTTTCTAATGCTAATTGATATTCAGCTTCTGTTTTAAATATATATGTAAATTGAAACCCAGAACAGCTGCAGTTATTAAATGGTTTCATTTTTAAGCGATAAATAGATAGATAATTGATGCAATATATATATATATATATATATATATATAATGTGCACTTATACCGCACGCCAGAAGTTTGCAATGATGAACGTTCGTTAAAAGATCGGCGTTATTTCATTCCGCGATTGTTGAGTGCGCCTTTAAATATGAAAAGGATGTTTTCAGTGGTTCGGACACACTTTCATCTGTAGGTCTAGTTGGCTAATGTGTCTTCAATTTATTTTCAAGTAGAATTTTATAAGCGCGAAAAATGATTACATTTATGAATTCACAAAGTAGACACTCAGATGAATGCATTTATATTTATCTTATTTTTTTCATTTTTAATAACTTTAAATTTCTTTAATCTTAATTTCTTTCGGAACTTTAATATATCGTTAAAATTTGGAAACAAAAAAGAAAAAAAACCCTGAAACTAAAATATAGTCACATTGCGAAAATGTTTGACTTGTTCTTTAATGTATTTTTCTATTTGAGAGTAAATTTAACATAGCAATTTAGTCTTAGATTTGGATTCAAGTTTGCCAAGTGTTGGTAACAGAAAGATCCTTTTCTTTGTCTACTGACACTTAGAGAAGAATTTAGCAATTTATAACCACAATATAATTATTTAATCATAAAATCATATAAATTTTCCGCGGAGAAAAACAGTTTAGTTTAAATCATTTTATTTCTTTCCATAACTTTGCACTAAAAATATATTGTTAAATTGAAAAAATTACATTACACATCATTTTTAAGTTAATATTAGTTACACATCATTATGATCACTGTTCATATAAGCTTTCATGATCAGCTTTTGTTATGTTGGTTGATTTTAATGGCAGCAAGGTCAAACTTCACCTTTTGTTGTGTTGCAGATTTGGTTTGTTTGTCGCTCAACAGTCATTTTTTGCACACGAGGGCTAATTAGACCGGGACCTACGGTTTAAAGTGAATTCCGAACCACTGCAAACATCCATGCCCAAGATGGGATTCGAACCCACGAACTGTTGAACCGAAGGCAAGAGCGCTAACCATTCAGCTGCCAGCTCGGCTGTTGTGTTGGAGAATCGGCATTGAGCTATTGAGTCCTCTGGATACGTAACTATTGACACATTGTCATAGGCATTTTACTGTGCAACACTAATTTACCTTGGATGGGAAAATTAAAGATTTATAATGACAGATACGATGAATTTAAGGAAATCAAATCAAAACTTCATTTTTGTGTTAAAAAGGTGTATTTTTAATAATTGTTAAGGATTAGTTTTCCAAATGATTCATTTTTATCTTTAAAAAAGTTTCATTGAAATCTATTTGAAATTTACAAAAATGATGGCAATTACAAATGTGATGACCATAATCTATGAACCATATATTTAAATGCTTTTATAAAAAATTACTCTAATTATATCACCAAATTACATCAAATCCAGGTAATACTAAGTTTAATTTAAAAATCGAAGGACCTCAAAAATGAGAAAATAATTTTACTACTATTTCTTTTAAGAATAAAATAACTTTTTATTCTTAAGAATTATTTCCATAATTGTTGTAGAGAAAGCTATTAAAGGTAAAATATCCTTTTATTCTTAGCATATGATAAAATGCAACAAACTACATACTTGTATCAATACTTATCCTGTAGTTTTTAATGCAGTTTTTAGCATAAAAAATGAAGAAATTAAATTTTAAAGTAAAATACTGAATATTTTTTTCATTATAAATGTTATTATTGTACTTTAATGTAAAATACCCTATGTTGCGTTATTTATTACGAAATATATTCTTTTTGTTATTTATTGTCTGAATTAATATTTTAACTCAGAGCGAGCTTCTATGTTTTCTGTTAGAATAAAAAAATTGTTATTCCTAAAGAGAACGAATTCCCCGTCCAAACATTGAATTCAAAGCTAATGGCGAAATCAGCACTTTTTTACAGCTTTTCATTGGCTGTTGTGACGAACAAAGCATTAACTGCATGAATGCGTAGAAATTGCAAACTGAAAGTTCTCTCCATTTCTTCCCCGGATGTCAGACGATGGAGTGTCCAAGGAGAATGTTGTTTCGTAAGTTGTTTAAAAGTAAGTTCCTTTACTTTGATATTAGGTATTTTTTGTTCCCTTAATCTTTTAAAGTTAATTAAAAATAACTGTGGCTTATTGCTTTCTTTACAATAATATATTTTGTCTATAATTTACAAAATCCACTAAAGTTCTTTTTCTAAACTTTTAAAAAAGATTATCCTTTTTATATTAATGATACTAAATTATAGACATAAGAATAAGTAAAGGAATTAATTATTAATTAAAAATATTATTTTCAAATTCGCAACTTATTTAATCCTTTATTATAATTAACAATTTTATTACATTTTTCGTGTCCTAAATAAGTTAAATGGAAATTCTGAGAAGAATTTATTTAGTTGATAGTTAAAATTATAATACTAATTCATAGTTTTAATTTTCATATTAATTTTATGAGATGCATAAAAAATCGAATTAAAAATGTTTTATTACGATTTAATTTGAAGCTAAGAAAAGATAAATAACCTGACACTGACACTAATTCGATATAGATGTTTGATGTTTACTAAAATCTAAATTAGCTGCCATTTATTTTATTTTAGAGTTTTATAAATAATTAAATACAAAATCAGTTATTCATTAAATGGCTTATACAAATGCAAAACATTGAAATTCAAATGCATAAAAAATACATAGAAATAAAAATATTTTTTCGCTCTGTTTGCATCTACCAATAAGTGTAATTTCTCAGTAAATATTTCATCGTTCTTAAGTGTAATCTGCTTAAAATGTATAAAAATTAATTTTAAGTTATATTTTGAAATTCAGGGAAAATTTCATTGTACAATTAACAATGCAACATTAGTATTATTTTTTCCAAAATTATATGATTTAAATTATTTTGCTTTTTTTATTAAATTTAGGCAATTCCCTGAAAATAGTAAGATTGCTATTAATACATATTTATAAATTAAGGTTTTAAATATCTTTTAGCCTTGTCATAAAAAACAGTATGGAATGGCATAATTTCTTATAATCTTAATAATCCCAATCTAAATTATTATGGTGATGAATTGAAAAAAATTAGATTAATTTTAGGCGGGGTTAAAAAACGATCAATTTTAATCATTAAAAGTGTATTAAATATAAGAATCTGTGTTGTTAGGAATTAATTATTTGGTTTGAATACTAATCTTTTTATTGTCAAAATAATTTAAAAATAATATGAATGTTTCAATAATGTTTATATATATATATATATATATATATATATATATATATATATATATATATATATATATATATATATATATATATTTATTTATTTATTTATTTATTTATTTATTTTTATGCGAATACATATTATTTTTATTGTTTGCTTAAGAATGTGACATTAAAAATTTACAATTATGTAACACCCAAAATAAATTTATTTTAAAATTTTACGTAATTTAAAACTAGTAGGAAATATTGAAATTTTAATACTACGTTGTTTTTTTTTGATGTCATATGCTCTCCTATGATTTATTTTATTGTGCAGTAGTAATTAAGTTAATTCATTGTTCCATTTTATCATAATGATGAGAAATATTATATATAAAATTTTAAGTATGTCCAAGATTCTTATTCTAAATATTTATTCTGAACAGTATAAAATATGTTTGAATAATCATATATAATATATATTGCAAATAATTTGCGTCTAAAAGTAACGTATGTATATATATGTTTGTATGTGTATGTTTGTATGTGAGTGTGTGTTAAGTATGTCTGTTCCTTTTCTACTTAGTGTTCGAATAGTGCAATTTCAACCACTAATTATATCCGTTTGTTAGAATATTTTGAAGAAAAAATCTTTTGATGTAAAAGCCGAGAAAATAACCGAATGGTTAGCGCTCTTACCTTTTGTTCAACTGATCGTGATTTCATATCCCACCTGGTCATGGATATTTGTATTGATTTTGAATCCACTTTAAATTGACACAGATCAATTAGCCATTGGGTGTATAATGAGCATGGAGTGACAAACTGAGCCAAATTCTTGCTGTAAAAACTTAATGAATATTTTTGGCTTAGAGAAGCTCATTTATTTCAAATTGAAAACCAAACCTTTATTAAAAAATAGTCATTAATGCAAAGCTAATTTAAATTTTTAATCTAGAAAGTTTGAAATGGTCACTGGAAATTTCTGATAAAGATATAAATGATATTTAGTTTTAGTGTATAATGATGATTATTATATTGTTTTACAGCATTCTTCAAATAATTTGTAGTTTTTCTGAATTTTTAGAAGTTCAATATGAGTTAGTGAAAAATATTTTTATTTAATAAACAATTTTAAATTTTTTTAATTTTAAATATTATCTCAACCATTTAAATTAAAATAAATATTGTAATTGTCATTCTTTGTATCATTAGTGAAATATTCCCATATATGAGTTAATGATGAATTTTTTTAAGCACTTAACTGTGTAAAGATTTTTACTAAAAAAGTATTACTTTTCAATGATCTAGAAGTTTGCAGTATTTTTGATTTTTCTGAGAAAACTCACTGAGAAATAATTGGCATTGCACTTTTTTGTCTTTTATTGATAGTGGCTGATGGAGTAAATATCCAGCTCTTTTTATGTATCTGATTTCTATTTGCATTAAAAATAAGGAGTTTTGCTTTTTTTCAAAAATTTTTACCGGTCTCTTAACTGATATCTTTAGTATTCAGATTTCCATTACCATTTAAAGGTTAAGAATATAATATTTTCAAATTTTAGCATATTTAATTTGCCTTTAGAGTAAACTTAAGAATGTACTTCAAGCATGTTTGGAAATGATGTGTGTTTGCTTTATTCAGTATAATTGTTTATATATGTTAAATAAGCATTTTCCTGGGAAACTTAAATCAAACATACGAGGAATTTATTGAATGAAAAATCTACTCGATTTAGTTTTGATTTGAAATTAAAATTAAGTAAATATTTTCCGAAGTCACTTATGTTGATATTTTGTACTCACTTTTCAGATTAGGAAAGTAATGTAATTGGTGTCAATATTTTTTGAGAAATTCAAAATTAGTAATTTACAGTTAGAGTTTCTTTTAGAAATGAATTTAAATTTTATAGACTTGTTTTGATCATCAATAAACCAATGTATTTGCTTGAATGGGAATTTTCAACTAGTTTCCATTCAATGATAATTCATTTATTATATATTTTAATTAACTTTAGCTGTAATAAGTGGTTAGTAATTTATTAAAAGATCAATTATTTTGGCATTTTTTTCTAAATGATTTTGCTATTATTCTGGAGATATTTTTATCATACTTAGTATCTGTAAAATAGAAATGATTAACTTATTTAATTGAAAACGTGTTATAATTTTTCTGTTTTATAGTTTATAAGCAAGGTTTTATTCTCCGCAGTTCACTTTTCATTAAGTGATTTGTAATTTCAATATTTTTTACGGAAATTGGAAGTAACTGATTATATATATATTAAATAAAAAGTTTTAGTTATACTTCGATGTTTGGAACATGTATACAACTATTTATGACATTTACTATATTTCAATTATTTTAAACGTTTCAAAAACTATTTAAATCAATAAAATTTAAAAGAATAATTAAGATTATCTATATTTAATATATATGTGACTTATAATACAGGTGATATAATAAAATACAGGTGATATTCAGAAACGAGATTATACTTCAAAAAATATTAGACTTGGATCTTTTGTTGTTTAAACCATATTTTAATATGTACTAACGGGATAAAAACTATGAAGCATTAAAATTTTAATATATTATAGAAACAAATATTTGTACAAGAATTATCTTTTATGTCAAATCCATAAAACCATATAATATGAAATTTTATATGTCATATTCATTAAGATAAGCAATTTTACAAACAGAATGAGTTTTGGCAATAACAGGCTTGAATCACCACTGGATGTCATTTTTTATTCTTACTTCTATAATGTAGTTTTTTATGAAAAACAGTTTCTCAGTATAATTTATGTTTATAAATCATAGAAAAAGTAATAATGAGGAAAAGTAAATAAAATAGAAAAAAGAAATGTCAGCAGAGAATAACATATTAAAATTTGTAAGTTTATAATTTAATTTATTAAAATTCTCTAATATCTTTCATTTAACCACACCTTTACATTCTTCTACAGAAAATGTTGTGTATTCTTCTGTAAGTTTATTTATGTTGACGCCAGGGAGTATCCCTGAATCCAGCTCAAAAGAGCTCTACAAACACACCTCTGGTTAAAAGTATTTTGAATCATGATGTTTAGTATATCGGCTTTATATAGTAGTTATTTAATCAATTTTTATGTGCACTTATTATCATAAGCCACAAAACTATTTTAAAATGCACTCATATGTCATTGCAGAAATTATATTTTATTTTGCTAATAAGCCATTGTAAAAGATTTTTAAAAAATAATTCTGAATTTATAGTAATGCAATAAAAGGTAAGATGAGGTATACTTAACTAGAATCATAAAAATTTTGACCAGTACTATTGCTTAGGACCCGTAATATTCAATTCACACCAGTTTTCATATAAAATAGTAGCTTATCATTTTCATGTTTGTTATTTAATAAAATCTAGAGATTATGTTGTAGCATTTTGAGCATCACTCCTTGGGGTCCCTCTGATGCATTCAAACCTGTGAGCCAGTGCAACGATACTTGAGCTTCACTCCACGGGGTCCCTGATGTGGAATCAGACCCGTGAGCTCATGCAACGACACTTGACCTTCACTCCACGGGGTCCCTGATGTGGAATCAGACCCGTGAGCTCATGCAACGGAACTTGAGCTTCACTCCACGGGGTCCCTCATGTAGAATCAGACCCGTGAGCTCATGCAATGACACTTGAGCTTCACTCCACGGGGTCCCTGATTTGGAATCAGACCCGTGAGCTCATGCAACGACACTTGAGCTTCACTCCACGGGGTCCCTGATGTGGAATCAGACCCGTGAGCTCGTGCAACGGAACTTGAGCTTCACTCCACGGGGTCCCTGATGTGGAATCAGACCCGTGAGCTCATGCAACGACACTTGACCTTCACTCCACGGGGTCCCTGATGTGGAATCATACCCGTGAGCTCATGCAACGACACTTGAGCATCACTCCACGGGGTCCCTGATGTGAAATCATACCCGTGAACTCATGCAACGACACTTGAGCATCACTCTACGGGGTCCCTGATATGTAATCAGACCCGTGAGCTCATGCAACGACACTTGAGCTTCACTCCACGGGGTCCCTGATGTGGAATCAGACCCGTGAGCTCATGCAACGACACTTGAGCTTCACTCCACGGGGTTCCTGATGTGGAATCAGACCCGTGAGCTCATGCAACGACACTTGAGCATCACTCCACGGGGTCCCTGATGTGAAATCATACTCGTGAACTCATGCAACGACACTTGAGCATCACTCTACGGGGTCCCTGATATGTAATCAGACCCGTGAGCTCATACAACGACACTTGAGCTTCACTCCACGGGGTCCCTGATGTGGAATCAGACCCGTGAACTCATGCAACGACACTTGAGCTTCACTCCACGGGGTCCCTGATGTGGAATCAAACCCGTGAACTCATGCAACGACACTTGAGCTTCACTCCACGGGGTCCCTGATGTGGAATCAGACCCGTGAGCTCATGCAACGGAACTTGAGCTTCACTCCACGGGGTCCCTGATTTGGAATCAGACCCGTGAGCTCATGCAACGACACTTGACCTTCACTCCACGGGGTCCCTGATGTGGAATCAGACCCGTGAGCTCATGCAACGGAACTTGAGCTTCACTCCACGGGGTCCCTGATGTGGAATCAGACCCGTGAGCTCATGCAACGACACTTGAGCTTCACTCCACGGGGTCCCTGATTTGGAATCAGACCCGTGAGCTCATGCAACGACACTTGAGCTTCACTCCACGGGGTCCCTGATGTGGAATCAGACCCGTGAGCTCGTGCAACGGAACTTGAGCTTCACTCCACGGGGTCCCTGATGTGGAATCAGACCCGTGAGCTCATGCAACGACACTTGAGCTTCACTCCACGGGGTCCCTGATGTGGAATCATACCCGTGAGCTCATGCAACGACACTTGAGCATCACTCCACGGGGTCCCTGATGTGAAATCATACCCGTGAACTCATGCAACGACACTTGAGCATCACTCTACGGGGTCCCTGATATGTAATCAGACCCGTGAGCTCATGCAACGACACTTGAGCTTCACTCCACGGGGTCCCTGATGTGGAATCAGACCCGTGAGCTCATGCAACGACACTTGAGCTTCACTCCACGGGGTTCCTGATGTGGAATCAGACCCGTGAGCTCATGCAACGACACTTGAGCTTCACTCCACGGGGTCCCTGATGTGGAATCAAACCCGTGAACTCATGCAAAGACACTTGAAGTTCACTCCACGGTGTCCCTTAAGTGAAATTAAACACCTGAGCTCATGTAAAATGTAGCTGAAGTTCACTCAATAAATTGCCTGAGTAGTTAGGACCTTTACTGGTATAAAGCGGTTATCCCTATAAATTATTCTTTGCATTTTTTCTTACATTTTGTGTAATTGGTACTCAGACGTTTTCTTGTTCATTTTTGAGTATTTGTCATTCTTACTTATAATTTAATTTCACTTATAATAATCTTTAAATATTTGTTTCTATTCTTAGTATTAGATATTAAATAAAATTAATTAAAATTCCAAAGCATTAGTTTTTTCAAGGTTTAATTCCTATATTTAAAGCATAAAATATAATTAAATTACATCTTCGAAATTTCTTTAAAATCAGATTATTGATTAGATAAGATGCAACCCTCTCCAATGTTTGTTTCAAGATATTCTTAAAATATAACTCTGAAAATGTTACATTTTCCCACTAAATTAAGTAAATTCATCAATGACCATAGATTCTGTAATTCTTGATATCGTGCGATTGTGTTTGAGGAATATTGATTTCACACTTTGAAATTAATTATTTTTACTTTAATATCCATTAAGTAATGTTTAAAAGTTTAGTGTATGTAGATTTACAAAATGTATTTATTTCTTTCGGTTCTACAAGATACAGAAAATCACTTAAAAATTAAATTATACTTAAAAATTATTTTTGAATTTATTATAGCACAATATGCACATCATATATCAGAATATTCATTTATTTATATTTTAAAATACTGAAGATTATTTACAAGAAAGTTTTTATACAAAAAATATATTTCAAAAAATTTAAGTATTTTCGATACTTTGAATAATTAAAATATTAATATATTTTTATAACCATTTTCATTTCTATCAATTCAATTTTACTTCACTATTACTTATATTGTACAGTTTTGTATTCAGTGGCAAGAAAAATTTACTAGTAAAAATTTTGCTGTAAAAATTTCTTCACTGAATTCAAAATGTAAATATTATGTACATAATTATTTATGGAAAACTCATGAAGTTGGTTTTTAAACAGTGAAAAATTTAGTTCATCTTCATATGTTAAAAACTTTAGTCTAGACCTCAGATCTTTTAAATTAAAGTTATATAAGAGTGATTGACAATTTTCAGTCAGATAATTAACTTCCCAATCAATACAACAAAAATTTCGAATAAGGAATTCGGACAGAAAAGAATTGAATAATCATATATCATAACTTTAATTTGATCTATCAAGTGTATTATATACGAAATTCATTATCAATATGATTAATTTATGCATACTACGTAGGTTAATTAATTTTATAAAATGAGATACCCTGAAATATATTTATTTATCAAATACTTGATATAAACTGCATATTGTCTGCGTTTTTATTAGTCAATATTTTTACAATTATCGTTGCAATTTTATTTTTACTTATAAATTTACTTTAAATTGTAGCTAAGAACTTTCAGAGCCTTAGCTAATATGCAAAGCATTTTATAATAGTTAGTTCTTTATTTTATCATAATAAATTCATGTTATCTTATTATCAGTCATACTTTTAATTCAATAGGGATAATTTTATTATAACTATTATTATTGTTATTATGTGCGTGTGAGTGATTTGAATTAGTAGTTTTAGTCAAAAGTTCAACATGTCTACTTTGTCAGAGCAATGTTTGTGCAAAAAACCCCTACATCCAATGTTCCTTCGTTTTTTGTTTCGGTCGCCTACTTCATTTAAAGTGTTGTTGTTGTTTCTAATGACACATGGACAAGCCAAGCTCGCTATGCCTTTGGCTATGCGAATTTAAGTCGAAGGAGAGCGTCTTTAATCAGAGCACCATGAAGGTGAAAGTACGACTTTGCTCTACACCAGGGCTTCTTAAACTATGGGTCGCGACCCCATTTGTGAAACATACAATTTAACAGAAAATGTTTTTTAACTTGTAAAATTATTTTTAACTTGTATAAAGATAAAATAACAATTATCGTAGATAAATATATCATAAAATCTTCTAGTTCGGAAATATTGTTTGTACCTGCAT
>JAJQOW010000558.1:0-25000 GCA_037975125.1 Latrodectus hesperus
TCAGGGTCAGATGGTGTTCCCTGTGTGCCTCAGGTGTAATTTCCACCAAGCTTCTCCGGACTATCTGCTCTCCTGTCTGGGTTTGGAGAAGAGAGATCTTTTTGAAAACCCTGCGCTGGTTTGGGACTTTCTCTGGGCGAACGTTCTACTGGATTTGGTCTAGATTGTACTAGATCAAGTGGAAAAAGGAATAACAACAATGAGTTGCTTCAGAGAAAATATGCTGTAATCTTGACTATAATATTTATTTCTAATTTTTAGAGCGTATACTACTGTTATTTCATTTTTGAAAAGCATGATTTAAATCAAACTTTTTACATTTTCAATCTTTAAAGCAAATGTTGAAAGTGTTTAACCATAATTTTAAGCGAAAATATGATTACTTCGAATCACGCTTTTGACATACTTCAGAACAATATTGGCCTTATTGGAACGATTTCTTCAGTTATGTTTTGTTTTTATTAATCGATTTTTACAGGATATTTCTCTAAGAAACAACCTATTCTTGAGATAACAAAACAAAAATTCTAATGGAGACATTTTAGAAACCAGAAGACTTCTGATATTGAACTATCATCATGGAATTCATTTTGCACTTCACTTGTTAAATTTAACAGGTGTAAAACAGCTCTCTCCTATGTGGTGATCATCATGTCAGAGAAGAGTGGAATTCATTTTTATAGAACACATTCCACCAATTTCCAACTCTTCAAGTCAACATCGAATGAGGAAAAAATTTAGATTGTGAGGCTAACAGAAAATACTTTATTGGGTCTGAAATATGATCTTACAATTGCTAAATTTTCCGGGCATTGTTTGGCTTGTGGCATAAGGTTGCAAGCAAACTAGCTAATGATATCGAGTAAATTATATGGAAATTTTTGGAGTGTTCATATTTATCTTCTGTATGACATCTCTCATTCGTTTTACATTTGGGTATTCGAAATCTCTCTGGCTCTTGATTACTGTCATGACCTATATGCATCAATACCATTCATTGTTTTCGTCGTAGTAGATATTTTCCAGGCCAAAAATTTAGTTTGTCCAGACCACCTTATCTACAAATCATTCCAAGCAAATATCAATGGAAATACTGCTCTCTATATTCTATTTCCCTACAACTTATTGTTTCGAAGTGAAACGGAAAATTAAACTGTTTCTCAGTTATCTTTTATATTGATTCTGTGCAGGGAACAATTCTATCACCTTTCATGCAAAGGAAGGATGTCATACAGATCTTCCGTATGCTTTTGTGCATACGGAAGATCTGTATGATATCCTTCCCGAAGGCATCAAATGCTTCATATATGCAGATGTGGTATTCATCTTATCTGTGAATCCTTTAATTTAGAGACTTCAGGCTCTAAGAAACATCTGCACTTGAAATAATATAAAAATGGTTTCAGGCGTCAAAATTCTACAAAAATAATCTAAGATTAGACATATTTAGCTTTTGAAGCTTCGGGGGTAATTTGTAATATTTGCAAAATATTACCCTCAATAAACAAATTAATGAATTCATTTTAAAAATTATTTTTCTTTTAAATAAGATTTTTATAACATTTAATCAATTTAATTCAATAAATCGTACGCATATTTCCGGCTTAAATTAAAAGAATAATTTTAAATCCTTTACGAAAAGATATAAATTTTATTTATCATATTTTTAATGAATACATATTATAAATAAAATAAATTAATATAGGGTGAAAATAATTTATTTCTTCAAACATACGCTTAAACGGTAAAATTGTTAAATGTAAATTTTTACTAAATATGAAATTTAAATTAACTATCTTCTCAAATACGAATGTGATAAAAATAAATTCCCATAGATACGGTAATCAAATTAAATTTTAATATTCAGGAATGTACTTAACATTAAAATGAGAAAAATATGAACTTACAAAAAGGATTCAAGCAAAAACAAATAAATCTATTAAGTTCTCTGTTTTTTACGAAAATTGAAAATCGCAGAAATTTTATTGAAATAACAGAAATTAAAGCAACAGTCCAAGTTATATTTGAAATAAAGAAGTAAGCAAAACGAACTTTTCATATTCGATTCCTTATTGAACAGTTAGAATCATATTCAGTCATGGAGATTGAAGCAGATGTAAGTTCTTAGATATATAAGTTTTATAGATATAAGGCAAACAAAGAAATTCTTACCATTTTCACATTGCCATTAAATAAAGTGAAATAAGTATGCAAACTAATGTATGACGTGGTTGAAACAACTTGCAGTCAAGACCAAGAATATCAGTCGTTATAAAAAAAGGTCTATCGTACACATTCACCAATCGTAACTTGTACGGTAGCGAAGAGAAATGGACGTTTTGAGGAAATTCATTCAGTGTTGTTTGCTTTTCCACATAAAAAGTGAGCTTATTAACTTCTGCATGAAGTCGTCGAATATATCAAGCGTTTGGCGATAGTGCTGTGGATGAACGTACGGCAAGCCATTGGTTTTATAAATTGAGGTCAGGAGATTTGTCGCTTTCTGATGAAATTCACAATAGACGACAACAGGTCTCGGTGAATCACTCTGAACTGCTACCAAACACACAACAGGTCACTACGGACCTGTTATTGCAGCAACTGGAACGCGTGCAACAGAAGGATCCAGTAGAATATAATCACAAGGGTGAACATTTCTTAGCCAATAACGCGATGTAGCATGTCATGCGGGTGGTTAGGAATGTGATATACCAACTTGGTTGGAAGACTTAGTGCAACCTTCCTTACTCACCTGACGTTACACCATCCGATTATCCCCTCTTCCATTTCCTAGACAATCCTCTTCGTTGAAAATCCTTAATCAATGAAGCACATTTGAGCCAGGCATTCATTCGTCCAAAATCCCCTAGTTTTACCGCAAAGAGATTGCACAACTAGAAACACGTCGGGAGAAGGTGCCGGATGCCGATGGTGACAACATCGAAAAAAGGCTACTTTCTGTAAATCATGTTCTTTTGGCTCATTTAAAAATGCAAACAATTTCTTACTTGCCTTGTAGTAAAAAAATCGGCATTTTTTTTTATTACTACAAGGCACATTTTTAAAAGGCAATGCTAATATCTATGTCTAGAAACATTCCATTACCAAATACGGATCTTGATTTCCTAATGTCACTTTGAAACGGAGGCATTCGCTTTCTGAAATGTCTAGCAATCAGAGTACCTGACTGCGGATAGGGAGGTCCTGGGTTCGAATTCCAGATAGGGTATGGATGTATTTTCTATCTCTGTCTATGATGTCTTTGTCCTTGCTTTGTATGAATGGGTTGGGAATGTTTGTCTACCCTATAAACGGGTACCTATGGCATCTGTGTATTACGGATGTCGGACTTTACGCCAAAATATGGTTCAGTTGTAAAAGTGATATAGCGCATACCATATTGCCAGCTTAGCTGCACGAGACAACAACAAATGGAGACATTCATTCTTTTTCAGAATGTACACCAACCGTACACCAACCGCAGATTATTTGCTGCAAATATAAGAAATAATGTCAGATACATATTTAATCAAATGTTCTGGTTCTCTTTTTCATCTTGACTAATGTATAATACTTTAACCTCCTTGAGAAGCAATTTGATTTTTCAAAATGGGAGATCCTAGGAAAACTAGAAAGTTCTCCAGTTTTTCAAGCTTAGTTACGATTAGCGTCCGTGTAATATTAACTCCACCACGGTTTCGTATTTCTTTCAAAGGTTCCAGCATTTCTCATAATATGAAATTTGTCCAGTCAGTGAAACAAATAATGCGGTAGTTGTTGAATATCATTTGAACAGATACTCAACAGACTAGAAAAAGTTGATAATGGTCTTTATCATATAGGTAGCTACGATCCTAAAATTGAAATAAAAGGTATTTCGAGATCCGAAGGTGAGCTTAACGTGACATCCAAAGAGGGAAAAGGTCTACTTCATTCATGGGAGTAGATATTTTCTCCTTTATTATAACAATAAAGATTGTGAATATGAATTAATTCCTTAATTTGCAAGGGGATTTGCATGCTTACTGTTCCACAATGGACTCTATGACCATTGAAATCTGCAGTAAAGAAAAAGGAAAGCGTTTAATTCATCACTAGGTTTCAAATACGTATCTTGCAATGCAATGTAGATCAAAAATACTTCATGGCTCAAATCTTTTATATGGAAAATTTTGCTACGAGAGCCACCACAATTACATGAAATTAAAAATGTTATCAACAACAATTTTTATTATATGGATTTTTGTGCTGACCACAAATGAATGTAATTTAATTTTCCTGTGGTTGGCAAAGAGATTTATTTGTGAGGGGGCGCTGGGTATGTTCATTTGGAGAGCGCATGGCTAAGTGAAGTAAGGAGATGACCAGGAACCGGTTTTGGCGCCAGGAAAGGAAGAAGGGAAGTAGAGATTTTTGCAGGGAGAGACCGGGGGCCGAACACATGCAGCTGCCTGAAAAAGCAGGAGAGCCTGGATCGGTGTGAGACCAGCGCCGGACACTGGGAGTTGCCGAGAAAAAGGTAGCCGGCACTGGAGCCGTGCAAGGCGAGTTCCTGAGAAAAAAATCTAAACAGGAGATTGACTGCAGGGGCGAAACAAGTCGTACGATACTTCAACAGCTGCTGTGCCACTATTGTAAAAATCCCTCGAGACGAAACGGAAGACGCCGAGTAACGAGGAGTTCCTGGTCACCCGGTGCGTGTTTAAGCCTTACCCAAGTGGGATACCTGGCGTCTCCAGATGACTTTGTAAGTTTCTTTTGTGTAAATCTCTAGTATGTCCTTTCAAATAACTCTGTGAATCATTATTTATCTTGTGTCAAATTTATCTGTAAAAGAGTATTTTTATTTTGTCATAGTTAATCTGAAGATATCATTAATTGTATTATTCTAAATTAATCAGTAATAAACTTAATTAACTAAGTATGAACCTGGAATTTTGTTAAGTGTCTGTTGATAATATGGTTTAACAAATAATTCACTGCATAAAGGATTACATGAATAATAAGACACTTAGTACATTTTTTTATTTCTTTCATTTAACCGTTTGGAACAGACTAAGAAATATTGAGTGAGTCCATTCCCACATCTTATACAAAAATATATCAACTCTTCAGGAAATGTTTCCATGACATTTTAGTTTTTAAGTTTTGCAATATTTTCTTTAGATTTATTAGGAATTGATATTGTATAATTCATTGTACTATTGGTGTTTGTAAGCATTGAAACGGATTTAGAGCATGAAATGTAACAAGTGGTATCGATACTGGGGTAAACCATATTATTCTTCTGAATGATTGTTTATTTTATGTTCCATTTGTATAAAACAGAGGAATAGGAAAATAAATCTTATGGTGTTCTATTTTTCATCATTTATCTTGCCTCCGAGAAGTTATTTTCTATTTTATCTTCATTGCAATTAGTAATTTTCCTACGATTCATACAGCACTAGATTTAGAAAAGGAATTTGCGAACTAAAACAATTACATTTGAAAATTTCTGATGTATAAGTAATAGTTTCATAACCTTATTGAAGTTAATTTCCACACATAGGATCATTTACCCGATGTGCCTTTTGAGAGTGATGACATCTCCAGTTTTAAAGTACCTAAGAGTATTATAGCAATTTCTGAAAGGATTTTAAAACCTGCTTTTATGGGTTTTAATACTACTAGTATAACAACGACATACCAGTGTTACCAAAATTCGGTATGACAAAACTTTCTCTCTTAATGACAGAATGAAAATTATAAAATATAAGTTAAAAGATGCATTTTATAAAAATTGTAGATTCTTCCTTGATAATTCTTCAACAAAATGATATTAATTATCATAAAAAGTTAAAACACGTGTTCGCTGCCTCGTCGAGTCCTCATACAACATGCAGCATAAACCTCTTGGTCTCTTCTGAAGAATTCTGCTCCTATAACATTCATGAAGTCAAGGCTAGAAAGAATATCAGAAGATATTTAAAGTTTTATGAGATGATGTATTTCAAATGCAAATGAGACCAAATTATTTAAATTAATGATTACTGAAGCTTACTCTTTCGAGTCAACTTGTACTAAAAGTTCCCTAGATCGCAATTCCATGGTATTTTTATGTTGAAAACAAATAATGTTAAGAGATTTGGTGCTAAAAGACGCAGAAAGGGAACTTCAACCTGTGAACGTCTTACGGACATTCAGAACATCCATATTTGATCTTCGGACATGTTAGACTTATTTTGGATGTCCCCAGGATGTCATTTGAGGAAGTACTCAAGACGTCCTATTAAAGATATTCTGAGTACGTTATTTAAGTAGCTCATTTGGACAACCTGTCCTGCAAATAGAAAACAATATTTTTTCATGTTTCAAATTATTTATCCTTCTCAATTATCGGTCTACTATTATTTTTTCCTGATTTCATCTTGAGATACCCACTTTAATGAAGTTTTAAAATTACCTTTTCCTTTTTATAAATTTCAATGGTATTATAAAATACATTTTTGCCATAAGAATGTGAATATATCAGTGATGACTCACAATCATTGTGTTTGTTTAAAATAAAAAAATGAAAAAATATATTTTGTGATTATATTAGTCTATATATTTTGTGAAAATATATATTTTGATATGTTTCAAATTATTTTTCGCTTTATTTCACTCAACAGCATACTACTATATTTATGGTTTATACCTGAAATAACTGTGTATTTTAAATAAAAATTTCAAACGAATCTTTTAGGTATACTTTAGTTATCCAAATTTGTTTTTGTCTTAGGCATGCAAATGTATTAAGGTGTAGGATTTTCATTCACCTCTTTATTATAATTTTCTATTTGTGTATTTCTATAGACCAATAAAAGCTATTTTATGTTGGACACTATAATAAACAATGCTTTTAAAATAGAAACTTATAATTTTAAGCACTTTATAGAAACTATGCAACATTTCTTTACTTAGATGATAAAATCTCTGAAATCTAATAAAAAAAATTATATTGTTTCTTCAAAAATTTCGATTATATTTATATTTAAGATAAAAGTTTAAGATAAATTTTCTTATATATTAACATAAGAAAATTTATCTTAAACTTTCTCTTTGTTTTTTATTAAATAAATAAATGTGTCAACGTATTTAAAATAATAAAACAAAGCTATTTGAAATTATCTTACCATTTTTACCATCCTTTACCATTTTACTGTTTCTTTCTTATTTCTAAAAATCTCAGACAGCAAAAAATATTTTTTTATCAATCAAAATCTTGCTGTTTTTTGAAGGTGATTTTAATAACATATTAGAGTTAATAACGTGTCTTTTTAAGAGTGTGGAAAGATTAAAATCCTCTTCAAATGATATCTTTAGTTTCGTTTGCAAATCCTATTTTCAAGTTAACTTTGATAACTTTATTTAATCTTTGGATAAAAGATGAAGCAATTTGATATATTAAACTTCCAGGGTTCTTAAAACGATGAAATTTTTTGTGTGTCTTTAGTGATAAAATATACAAAAGATATAATATCCAAACATATACCGGGTGGCCATGATTAAACTGACAGTGCTCACAGTGTTCTGTAGCGCGATCTTTTTGCGAGAATGACGCCACATTTTGGAGGAAGATTAAACAAGACGGGAGACGAAGGATTCCGCAAAAAAACAAATTAGTTCCAAAAGTCACCGCTAGGAGAATATTTGGCGCAGTGTAATAGAAAATAGAGTGTTAACAAATGCAAATCAACACGGAAATTACATTTTTTTGCATTCAAATGAGGTTCCATGTGGCTGCCGTTGTTGTGGACCACATATTGCATTCTGTGCACAGTATGCACAACAGCAGAAAGTAACATGTCTGCAGGAATCTCCCGTACAGTACATATTTTATCCTTCAACGTAGCCAGGTCCTGGACCATTCCTTGATAGTCCTTGGATTTAAGGTAACTCCATAGCCAGAAGTCGCACGGGGTAAGATCAGGCGACCGAGGTGGCCATGCAGTTGGAAAGTAGCAGCTAGTGACTCTTTCTGTTGTGAATATCTGTCGTAACATCTGTTGAACCCTTACAGCAACGTGTGGAAGGGCTCCATCTTGCATGATGATGATTCCTCCCCAGGAATTGTCATTGTTGAAGTGCCGGAATGACAAAGCTGTTCAACATTTGGCGATACTTCTCTCCGGTAACAGAACAGGTTTCCGGTCCTGTCGGGGTAATATTCTCATAGAAGAATGGACCTACGATAAATTCCGCTGTGAACCCACACCAAACAGTTACCTTTGGTGAATGTAAGGGAACTGCCAGAATTCAGATGAACAAAGCTTCAAAATTCGACAACCAAAACAAATAAATAAACTGAATTGGTGGAATAAAAATCTAAGAAGTCTCAAAAGTAAGACCAAAGCACTTAGGAGACTCCTAAAATCAAATAAAATTGAAGAGGAAAGAAAGAAATTAAGTACTTTATATAAACAAAGCTTGGCCATTTACAAAAAGGAAATTTGAAAAGCAAAACTCAATAGCTGGAAAAAATTCTGCACAGAACACACAGAACCATACGGCATTCTACAGAAACTCGCCACTAATAAACGTTCTCATCCGACAAAATTCCAAGCACTGAACTCATTGCAACCCGAAACCAAGACACTCCATCTGTTTTACAAAATCTCCTGCAATCTGCATTTCCATCCGATGATCCAGATACAGACACCCCAACGCATTCAAATATCAGGAACTCCAATTTCTCATTTTCTGGACCAGAAAACCCTTCCTTCACCCGTTTCGAACTGGAACATACAATCAAGCACTTAAATATTTCTAAAGCGCCGGGATTGGACGGCTTGGACAATCAAATAATGAAATGACTTTATCTTACGGCGCCAAATCTCCTCCTGCAATATCTAAATATATGTCTAAAACTTACATACTTTCCCAAACACTTCAAAAAAAGTAACGTAATATTTTTTCTGAAAAAGAATAAAAATCCAGGAGATGCAACATCTTATAGACCAATCTGCTTACTTCCTGCCTTGGGAAAAATCTTAGAGCGATTAATATTAAACAGACTAAAGCATTATGTATTCAAAAATAATGTCATTCATCCAAATCAGTTTGGTTTTATAACGAATAAGTCAACAGAACATGCCCTACAATCAACAATAATTACAATCAATCGTAACAAGGACCAAAACCTCTACTCAGCATTATTAAGCTTAGACATCTCTCAGGCCTTCGATTCCCTGTGGTGGCCGGGATTAAAGAAAACACTTACAACCCTTCATGCCCCAGCCAATATTGTCAAAATACTTATCAGCTTCTTAAGCGACCGTGAATTTTACACGTCTTATGACGGAGACCAAGTGTTCTGTAAACAGTCAAGAGGATGTCCCCAAGGTTCTGTAAGTGGACTTCTGCTGTGGAATTTATACTTTCTCAATTATAATTGGCCGAATCACACTACAGTAATAGCCTTCGCAGACGACACTCTACTTATTGTTAATGGCTCAACAAAAGAAAATCTCAAACAAAACTGCAATCAGTCTCTAGATATCTTTTCCAAGCTGTGTGAAAGTTTAAAATTAGAGATTTCCATCCCAAAAAGCAAAACTATGATAATCGGAAAACATGATAAATCCTTAAGATCCAATCCAAAATTAACCCTACTAGGTAAACGCCTAAAGCATACAAAAGTATTGTCTTATCTAGGTGTCCAAATAGATAAAAATCTAAATTTCCTCGCTCATATCAGATCACTTAAGCCAAAAGTTCTCCCCATCGCACAAAACTTACACTCAATGATTAGTTATAATTGGAGACTAAAGGGTAAATTTCTAAAAATAATATATAGCACCGTAATAGAAAAAATAATTTCATATGGTTCTTCAGCTTGGGCTTTGCCCTTAACCTCAAGGAAAAAAGCCCAGCTGTCATCACAGCAAAGGCACTTTACGATACTAATAACTAGGACATCAAAAACAACATCAACAGCTGCCGCAAACGTCTTGGCAGGTCTTCCACCTCTGCACCTAACATTAAAAGCAACTACAGTTAAGACAAAAGTCCTACAATTGTGCCAAGATGCAACTCTTGAAGACAACACTGCCCTGCTCTTCTCTAACTATGAATACGGATATTCATAGTTAGAGAAGAGCAAGATGAATTACATCCGATTATCAGAAGCCATCAAACTAAAATTTTCAATCTGCCAAAAGCATCATCTAATCCAGTTATGATAACAACACGATTTAATATTTATACTGACGGGTCTCATTTAGATAATCAAACAGGAGCAGCATTTGTAGTTTTTGAAAACTCCAATCTACTGCATCAACATCTCATAAAACTACACAAGTATAATTCAGTCTTCCAGGCAGAAGCCCTAGCAATAAAAGAATCACTGCTTTATTCGATCCAGCATAAACTACAAAGTGTCACAATTTGGACAGACAGTTTATCTTCCCTAATGGCTTTAAATAACCCGTTACACAAATCCCCAATAATAAGATCCGTTCAAAATTTACTTTTTCATAACCAGAATATGAACATCCAACTAAATTGGTTAAGAGCACATACTGGAATCACGGGGAATGAGGCAGCTGATCAAGCGGCAAAACAAACAGCAACCCATCCAACTCTTCCGTTGACACCTTTAAAGTGGTCCAGAGCCAGTCTGAAATCAAAAATTAAAAATTATATAGAGCAAAGCTGGCAATCTCTATGGAACAACTCGCCGAATGGTCACCATACAAGAAGACTAATACCAAAAGTTTCATCAGATGTACTATATTCCAATCCTTATTTAAATTGTATCGTAACAAACCATGCGCCCTGTCCCAGCTACTTCCACAGAATTAACACATCCAGATCTCCAACTTGCATCTGTGACCAAATTGGTACACTACTGCATTATATCACAGAATGTCCTCAAACCAAAGATCTACATATCAAAAAATCATCTATTCAAACCAACTACCAGTTCTTAAAATTCTGCGCAACGAACAAGTTCAGAACAAAAAAATTAATACAAATAATTTCTTTCCTTCATGAAAAAGGACTCCAAGTGTGCAAAGACCTGGCTGCTCACCAACAGGAATCTTATAACTCAGAAGCAGAGTCAACAGAATTCGAAAATTAACTAAATTTTTCAATTCAAGTAACAAAGAAACTAATCACCAGTTTTTCAATTTCCAAAATTACTAGTACTTTGTACATATCTAAATTTCAAGACATGTAAAGAACTAATTACATTTTATTCCTATAAACTTCTAAATTTCATTAACTATAATCAATTTCTGTACGTAAATTATGTAAATATTTCAGCCATCCTTACTTAAATTTATTTAGATCCTGTTAACATTTATTTTTCTGTTTCACTTGATCCTATCTTATTAATTCTGTTATTTCAAATTTGTATTCCGAACTGTAATACAGTGGTCTACTGCTTAGATCACTGTAGGCTTGAAAGCCCCACCTTTTTAAAGCATTCGTCTCTCAAACAATGTGTCGAGCGTTCTGGAGAACCTCTTAAGGCTCAAGACCCCAGATCACAGTTCCCAGCGGGCACCTGGCACTCCGTGCAGGGTGTCCGACATTCTAGACTGAAGTAGAGGCACAACCTGATAGCCAATAGGAATAGAACAGGGCCTCTTCTTTTCGTTGTCTGTCTGTCTGTAAGGGAACTGCTGTGATTGCATGTGGTGATTTGTTATTCCAAATTCGACAGTTCTGAGTATTCACAGTTCTATTCAGGTAAAAGTAGGCCACGTCTCCTCATAAGATTTTTCACGGCCAAGCATTATCCACCTCCATTCTGGCAAGAAAGGTGAGAGCAAAAGTCAATCGCTTATCATGGTCGGGGTACAGTAACTCTTGTACACGGCTGATCTTGTACGGATAGAAGATGAAAATCTTTCGAAAGATTTTCCAAACCATACTGTAAGGCATATCCATATTCCCTTACATGTGGCAATACTCCACGAGCACTAGAGGTGGCTGCAATATTGTCTGGTCCTCTTTCGACAATCACCGTGGCAACTGCTTCGATTGTATCCTGCGTTGCAGGTTTTTGTCCTCTGCCTGACTGAACCTTCAGCTAATTTGTTTTCTCAAACGCCGCAACCATTGCTTTTAGCCCATTTACTGACACAGGGCCGTTACCTTTACACATTTTTTTGCGCGTTCTAAAAGCACGAAGAGTGGTTGACGCGTTGCACTGGTTTAGATAAAAGAATTTGATCAGTAACACACGAGCGACTAAAGAAGGAGACATTGAACATAAACTTTCAATCCGATTGATTCGAAACGTAACACATTGCCTTTTAAAACCCAAGCAGCTGGTACTGTGCCAATGAATGTAATGTCAAATTTGAATAAAGAACTTCTTCTACTTAGCGTACGTGATATTGCAGATCATGAGACTATCGGTGCTTATGTAGATTTTTCGCATTTTTAAAAAGTGTTGCCATATTGCACTCGAACTACATAAGAAAATGTGCATAATAAAAGGTAATTTTATTCCTTATTAATTTGCATTTTTAACATTCTATTTTCTATTACGCAGCGCCAAATATTCCCCTAGCTGTGACTTTTGTAACTAATTTGTATTTTTGCGGACTCCTTCGTTCCCCGTCTTGTTTAATCTTCCTATAAAATGTGGCGTCATTCTCGCAAATAGATCGCGCTACAGAGCAATGTGAGCACTGTCAGTTTAATTATGGCCACCCGGTATGTCTGAGATTAAAAAGAAGTTACTTAAAAAACTATTTTCTAAAGTTTACGGAAATTCGTCAAAATAATTTATGTTTAATTGAAGATTCAATGTTAAGTTTTACAACAGTTAAAATCTTTCAATGGGATGCTGATGATTATCCAATAAATATCTTAATATTCTTATGTAGGGGCATGTCCATTGCAGAATAGGTAGAGTAGGTGAAAATGTATTTCATAAACTTTTTAAAAAACTGTCCGCCCAAAAAAGGGGGAGTGGTTATATTATATTTTTATTTAAAATTGTAATCACACATTCGAAAAGTTCATTTTCCTGTTTTTTTCTCTTATTTTTTATAACGATCTTCAATAGTTTTTATAGTTGTTCTACGATTCCTCCCTGGTGTAAATGTAATTATCTAATCTTAACAATATAGATTTATAAACTTTTTTAAAACTGGAAACTTATAGTCATTTTAAAATATAGAAAAAATTCACAAAAATCTTTTACTTTAACACTAGATATAAAATGCCCTAAGAACTGGAAGTATCTGATATATTGGAAGAATTCTTAATGAAATAACATAAAGATACAATCAATAAATGATAAATTGCAACCTCATCATGTATATATAGAAATTAATAAGAGAACATATATTCAGCTATGTAATAAAATGGCTTCAATAACCGTAGCATATGATAAATAATAAACCAAATGTTGCTAAAAAAGATTTACTAAAATTGAATATCGTTTATAATGTAGAAAATTCATTCCAAAACTCATATTTCTATTTTGCAATGTTTTAACATTTGAATGACTAAAACACGGATGGTAAGGTAAATATATAAAAGCGAAATTAAAATCTAAATGAGAGTAATATTTGCAATATTTTTTACCTTTTTATCTTTATTCATATAAAATCAAAATCTATATTTATTGGGTTAAATTTTAAATAAGTCAAATGCCCATGATTTTGTTCATTATACAAATATCCATACATAATTAACACATGCAAACACTAATGATTCTATCATTATAAAAATGATCAGCGGTAACTCATTTTATTTGAAAACTTTCAATTCAATTACATCACAAGTAATCTTTTGTTTACGTATCCCTCACTAAGTATCCATCATTTGTGCTCATGTCCATAAACTAAGGATAATTCAGAATCACACAAAAATTGAACTCTAAAATAAAATTTCACTTTCACACGCCTTGAAGATCATGAAAATTACAAAAAACCATCGGATTGCACTAATAGTACTTCATTATGACGAGAATTTAAGAGAGGGGTATATAAGGAATGGTTGCAAAGAAGTAAAATTGTTCACAAGTGCTTTAACAGTCTTTCAGTGCAATAACCGCATAGTTATGATCCAAAAAAAGCATTTGGATGATGTTTTACGTAATAGAATTATCGGCCGTCTGGAATGTGGATGTACCCAGCTGGAAGTATCCGAGGAACTTGGAATCGCACAGAGTGCCCTCTCCAGGCTTTGAGAACGGTTCCAAGATGATGGTAATGTGAGTAGACGTTACAGAGTAGATCGTCCCAAAGTTACAACTCTGAATGAGGACCGGTATTTGACAGTTACTGCCAAAAGAAACAAACGGAGCACAGCATCAGACCTGTCTCGTCAACTCTCTTAAGCTAACGGTACGGGTAGACCGAGTACAGACGTTTAGGTCACATTGGTCTATATGCTCGTAGACTTGTCAGATGTGTTCCACTTTCCGCAACTCACTATAACACACACACACACACACACACACACACTGGACTGGAGTAGAGAACATGCATTGTGGACACCGCAACAGTGGTCCTGTGTGGTGTTTTCCAACGAGTCCATGTTTAGCTTTCAGTCTGATTCTTCCCTGACTTTCATATGGAGAGGGACAGGTACCCTTTACGACCAAGAGAACACCATTGAATGACACCGTTATAGTGGTGCAGGATAGCTCGTTTGGGGAGAAGTTTTTCTGGGTTCTAGAACTAACCTGCATGTTCAGAATATAACCATGACAGGCCACATCTAGGATGCCATTCTGGAACAAAATGCACGCTTTTTTCGGAGTGCCATGGCTACAGAATTTCTATTTATGGTAACAAGGCATCCTCACCGTGCAAACATTGTAGACGAATGTCTTCCGTCAGAGGATATCCCCCGCATACCAGCATACTTACCGATATTTAATCTAATAGAGCATGTGTGGGACATGTTTGGCCGACAAATTGCAGTCCGTAAACCACCTCCTATATGTCTACCGGAACTTCAGAGAGCAATGTTTAATGAGTGGTGTGATATTCCTTTAGATCAAATCGATAATTTGATACTCGTCATGCCTAGACGTTGTACGGTCTGTATTGCATAGTCTGGGGGGAGGGCATACTATGTATACTAACCATCATACCAACCATGTTATAATTGTTTTTGTAAATAGGTTCTTTTTTTAAAAATTTGTTCCAGGGAGTAAAAATTGCAAATTTTGTTAATGATGTTAAACGTATAGCATCTTTTTTGTTCTTTATCTTTTCTTTAATAAAAATACTTAACAAAAATAATTTACATTTGTTTTACTTCTGTATCTTTCTTTTCCTGAACTTGGATTATCCTTAATTTATGAACACCAGTGTAATTAGTAGGATAGTAGCAACATGCAGTGCATTATTATATCTTCTAAAATCTTTCGTAAAAAAAAAAAGAAAAAAATGTAAAAAAAAAAAGAAAAAAAAAACTTGTTGAATTTATCTTAGAGATGTACTGAATGATAAATACGAGAACATGAATATGATCGTCATTGGAAATAATGTGAAATCAAAATTCATTCTTAAAAATGCTGATTCCAATATATGTCCAATAAGATTTGCTGCTTTTTGGGAAATTGTAAATGAAAATGTGTAGATTTCGTACAGTCAAGAGAAGTTCATGGAATGAACACCACGAGTACAAAATTTTTCACAAGACAGAAAATATATCTGACTAATGGCCTCAATCATAAATAGGATTGCATAGTTCCCTGAAAATTCAAAATTTAAAATATTCCTTGATTTAAACATGTTTATAATGGAATACCTCAAGAATTAATATACTGATTTTAATGAAACCCAATTGTCAACATAAGTTGATGTAATCCCAAAGTATAATCATTCGATAAATAAAATGCCTACTCATAATCATGCATAGAATCTTTTGAGTAGGAATATATGAAAAAATAATCGTAGGAGTAAGAATATATGAAATATAGTCAGAGAATCTACTAAAAGCATTGGTTTATTGGTAGTATGATATTTTCCAAAAATATAGACCAGTCATTCCGTTATTTCATACTGTAAATAAGGTAACTTATAAATAATTGTGGCAGATGATGTCATTTGTATAATTAAAATATTTCAGGTTCTGAGTGGTTCTCGAAGAGGTTTTATGAATTGCGGTTTATTTTCTATTAGTTTATTTTATTAAGAGTCTTAAATATCGAGACTTCAAATTCTTGAAACGGAGGCAATTTAAAAATTTAAGGTCTCGAGATCTGTGATGCAATTCATAAGGTATTTATATTCATGTGTTGTTTTCCAGGAAAATAAAATCAGATTTTATTGTATTTCTAAAAACGTGCACTAGGGATTATTAAATGTAATTCTTGCAGAATTTGTTCCATTGCTTCGATGAAAATTATGTAGGGACGTGAGCAGCTATCCAAAATGATATATGCTTGTTGCACCACCGCACTTACAATATCATAAAAGATGATTTCTGCTTTAGTTTCCTAGTTGTTGTTGCAGTAACATACTTCCCTAAACTAATCTTAGAATTGTGCTTTGGCAATTGGATGGAATTAGTCGCTAAATATATCTAATTTAGAAACAGGGACCAAGCAGAAGACACAGAACACTTGAACTGACAACCCCGGATTTATCATTTCCTTAAAGAAATCATTGCCTATTTAATGTGTCCTTTTTAGTGAACGTGACGGGTCTACGGTTAAATTGGAATTCGAACTCACTACAATCCGACAACAAGAACGACGTCCCAGCTTTTAGTTCCTTAGATCGGAAGATACGATGTAAATCAATGACTAAAATAAATCTAGCAGATTAGCTACCACACACACACACAATTGTAATGATTATATTTTTTATTATAAACTCTATATTATGCTGATGACACTCTGATATTTGTGGAAATAAGAGAGAGAGAGGCATACAGGTCGTCTTACTTCAAGAAATCCTTTTCCAGACGCCGTTTTGGAAAATATAATCAATGAAATTATGCTTCATGTGTCCCAATACAAATCATGGAAGAGCTCAGAAGTTGTATGGCTGCTATAGCTCCCTCTCATGAGATAATGATTATTTTCTTTAGACGTTATGGATCTTGGGCAATGTTATACATATTTTTCTCCAATGTACTTGTATTCTGAAATTGCTCCCATCAAAAGAATTGGAAGTTAGGCATTCTATCTCCTTCTAAGGAAATACATATCTGGCGTGTTTCTATAGTTTTTAAAATTTGTTATTTCATTTTTTCACTTAAATTGTGTTGGTTTCTCCTTTTTACTGCATGTCCATACAATTGATTCAACCAAAAGCTGTAAAAAAACACAATTCAGCAAGAATTCCGTGCGAATGAAATGCGGATTTTGTTATACTAGTACTGATAAGATTTGTATTTTCCTGCTAACTTCACCTACACAAGATTATGTATTTATAAAGAGTACACAAAATATTTTTTCTAGGCTTTACGTTTCTTTCTTTTATTTTCATAAAGTTCTATAAAACGTCCAAGTTTTCTTAAATTTGAGAATTCTTGCAAGCTTCCCTTATTTTAACGATTTTAATGTAAATAAAGTTTACTTGTTACACATGATTGTATTTTGAACAACACCTGCTTTTTTAAAACCGTTTTGACTTAATGAACAGCAAGATAAATTGGTGATTGAATTTTTGCTGATTGTCATTTAAAATAAATTACATTTTGAGATTAGTTAATTGGTTATCAATAGAATACTTTCAGTCGACTTTCTGATGATATGTATGCATAAATTCATTTGGAGTGTTTCTTTTCCTAAAAGGTCTCTGAATGCGTTTTAATGATATCAATGATCAAAACTCTTTGTCAAACAAAAAAACACAATAAAGTAAAAAAGGGCTGAAACAATTTAAAATAATAATTCCATTGTAACAATTATAATATTACATGTAATACTTTTATTTTTATAGTGTTTTTAAGAATCATACCATGACCAGCTTTTGAAGGATTACATAAAATGAATTTTGTGCTTATACACTTTTTCCTTGGAAAGTAACAATACCAGGGGCAGGTATATTTTATGTAAAATATATTTTATGCACGATCTCTACCCCGTCACCACACTCCTAAGCTAATATTCAAAACCTGTTCTCTTCAGCTTCTTCAACAGAATTCTCTGATTTCATTTAATTGATAAATGAGATCAAATTACGTGTCTTTATATATTTATTAAAGATCTCTGACTAGAACTCCAAAAAATGCCATTCCCTATGGAGAAGCTATTTAAACTAATTTCTTACTCTCATACTGTTTAAAATTATTAGAATTACTAACTTAATTATTCCCTACTGTAATTAAAATTTTCTGTTTAATAATAAAAATTAGAATATTCAATTAATGTTTCTCTTAAATTAAAATGAATAGTAAAGTAATTCCATAGTTAAATTTCTAGAAACTAACTCCGTTCTCAAAGAAATAATATGCCGTTTCAGTTTCTCTTTCAGCTGTAGTCACACATTCCTAAAACAACTCCAGAAGAAGGTCTCATGACGTAAGAATCTCGAAAGCAGGATGAGTGAGTAGAAGTTTGCTCTGTCCGTGGAAATAATCCTTAGGATTTAAGCAAATGCTAACGGATAATATTTGAATTATTGAGCAGTTATATCATTGCGTCAGTTACAGCTGTTTGGAATTGATTTTGTTTTTCATATTCCAATTGTTTTCTACATTTACTTGAGCCATTATATATTTAAGTTGTTGTCCAGTTATTTTCTTTGATCTACGCATTTTATGTGTTTCAAAAGTTAATTATTAATTTCTTTATTTTTATCTAATTATATAAATTTTTTTATAAATCTTCGCTTTTTATAATGCTTAACAATTTATTGTAGTGGTATACATTTATGTATTTTGCTTTTACTTATAGATGTAAAAGTAACATGCATGTATCAACAAAAATTTCAGATCCAAGGACATTTACTAACTTTCCAATCTGAATCTTAGCCTTCTAATTAAAATAATATCACAGTCCATACTTTATAAATAAAATTTCGCTGCTATTGTATAATTTTATATAACAAGTATCATTTCTCTCGCGAAAAAATTAGTTCAGTTTTCAAGTTTTTCTGTTTCTTCACACAAAGGCGGCAGTGGTCTGGTTGCTTAGGGAGTTGTCCCATTGCCAGAAATTCGTGAGTTCGAATCCCAATATAACTGAAGATGGACGTTGTTTGCTAAAGGTGTCTGGAGTGTTCTAAAAAGGTGGTAGTCTCGCTATGTTCTTTAAGTGAAATAATATCGATGGAGCGTCAGGACATCATGTTTCTTGCTTGGTCTCTACATCTGAATTATGAAGTTTCCATCAAAAACTTGTGGACTCCACTGATTGAAGTAAACTGATAATCACTCGCTTCTTTATAAGAAGGTTATTTTAATTCGTTCTTTATCATAGCTTTATAGTTGTGTGTATGGAAACTTATATATCACATTAAGTATTTTCGCGTCGATGAAGTGAACGTAGTAAAGCCAATGGAAACGAAAGCGCTCAAGATGAACTCAAGATTTTATTATTATTTTTAACTCGATTCGCTATTATATACAATTTTGAAACTTTCGAAACTTGGAATATTCGAAGAAAACTGGGAACTGAAATTTACATGAATTTGCATAATTAAATTAGCTATGCAAACAGAAATAAATTTTAGGTAACATGCCTTGCTTGCTTGTGGGAGCCAATCGGCTAAAGAAATAAGGGTTTTCCCCGATTTCGATTTAATAGGTCTAACACTAAATAGGAAAACAATAATAACAACCATGTAAATAAAACGGGGTTTGATGAGGAATTTGCTAAAATGTTGTTAGATGCTATCATCGGTATCAGAAAAGAGTTAGAAGCAAATGAGTTGGTTAGGAAAGAAAAGGAAGTAGAGGCGGAAAAGCTGAAAGCCGAAGCAGCGAAGTTACGATTGGAAAATGAAGCGAAAAAGCAGCAAATGGAATTTGAACTGGAGAAACTGCGAATAGAAGCAGGTCTAACTGTGCACAAAACAGAAAGATTAGTTACGAATAATATACAGTTGGAATTCACAAAGTCGATGCCTTGTTTCTATGAACTGAACAACATGTAACACAACTGAACAAGATGTAAAGAAGAAGTTCCACGTAAATAGAGCTGCAGTGGAAATCTGTAAAGAAAAGGAGGAAACAAAACAATCTGAAACGGCTGTAGTGGCCAAAGTAATGTTTCACAAGCGAAACATAATTTGCCAAAAGTTGTGTAATTTAGAAAGACTCCAGATAAATATTAACGGAAAACGATCGACCACTCCGATAGATTAAGGAACTGAAATTATGGTGGTTAGAAGATTTCCCCATGGAGAACAAGCCATCCATTTATATTAAAGGAATTTCCGGAACCGCTGAGAAATGTCCTTTAGTAAACATACCAATGAGTTTGTATACGGGAGGTACGAGTGACGTCGTGCATCACGATGTCCTCTGTGCATTATCTACGATCCTCGTAGAAGACGTTTCCTTGCCGCCAGAAATCAAAAATGTGCTAATGGGAACTATTGTTTCTGAATATCTGTAATAGACAATTCCAAGGCTGAATGTGATGAATTTGATGAAATACGTAAAAAACAGAAAAATAAAGATATTTTTACTAAAGAATTTACAATGAATGAAGCTTGTGTTACAGAAAGGGAAAAAACTTCGGAAAAAAACTTACGAAAACTGAAGAATTTCTCCAAGAACAAGAAACTTGTAAAGGTCTAGAGGAAGCTAGGACAAATGTAAAGAACAGTTGCATAAAGAAACTGTTTCAAGAATCATACCATGACCAGCTTTTGAAGGACTACATAAAATGAATTTTGTGCTTATACACTTTTTTCGTGGAAAGTAACTATACCAGGGGCAAGTATATTTTATGCAAAAGCGACGATCTCTAACCCGTCACCACAATCCCATGCTGATATTCAAAACCTGTTCTCTTCAGCTTCTTCACTTTTCTTCTTCACATTTTTGTTGCATAAAGAAAACGTTCTGGGGGAAACAATAAATCAATTGGTTTTACCAAAAGGCCGAAGAAAGGAAATTTTAAAACTGGCTCACTGCTCTGTTTTTGTCATGGTCACATGGAACAAAGAAGACTCCTATGAGAATAAGCTATTCTTTTTAAAAGAGAGGTGTTGAGAGATCACTCTTCCTATGCTCAAGCATATATTGATGATATTGTCGCTTAATCGAAAACTTGGGATGAACATTTAACATATTTAAAAATTGTCTTTACAGAATTAGAAAATTATAAATTTTCTGTTAAACTTGAAAAGTGTACCTTTGCAGCTAAAAAAAAATTTTAGGTCATTAAAATTTCAATAAAAGTTTTAGATCATAAAATACGAAGGTGTAAACCTGCATCTGATAATGATAAAATTTTAGCTATAAAGAAATTAAAGCGACCAACCACCAGAAAGGAAGTTAAATCAGTGTTAGGATTCATGGGTTTTTATTATTATTATTATTATTACATTACATTACATGTATTCAGACTTGTATGCTGGATTCTTGAGATCCGCTTGTAAGTCTTCGTCGATAATAGAACAAATAGCACAATGACATGTGTGCAATCACAGAAGAATAACGAAGAAAACACCCAGGGCCACGGTGGGATTCGAACCCACACTCCTACGCTCTCAAGCGATTAGCGGTGATGTTTTATACCACTCAGCCACGGAGCGCCCAAGGGGTTTATATTGAATTTACATATCAAATTTCGCAGAATTAGCATCGCCTTTAACGGAGTTAACGGAAGGTAAAAAGTCGAATGATGTTAATTGGGGAAAAAGAGAAAAATCTTTTCAGCGCTTAAAAAGTTTGCTTTGTGAAGTCACTTCATTGTCGACTCTCGACTGCAGTAAACCTTTTTAGATTCATTCGGATGCATCTAACAATGCAATTGCTTGTTGTCTCACGCAAGTTGATGATACGGGTAATTATAAACCTATAGCCTTTGTTAGTCAAAAATTTAATAATACGCAGAAAATTTGGTCGACAGTAGAAAAAAAAGCATATGCAGTTTTGTTTGTTCTTTAAAAGTTTGATAAATAGCTGCATGGTTCAGTACTCGAGATTATTACCAACACAATGCCGTAAAATGTTTATATGAAACAACTCCTAAGAGTCCCGTTAACAAGATGGGCATTAGCATTGCAAAATGGAACTATTAAATAATTCCTCAAACTGATATTTTCCATCTTGTAGCTTCATCCAGATTAATTTGTGATTAAAAGTGAGTTTCTTGTAAGTCATTTTTTAATGTTTATTTGTTTTCAAATTTTCATTTTTATATATATTTGAAAGTGTGTAGTATATGTATGTAAACGATCAGTGAGTTGAATGTGGTGCCACATTTTTTTGGATCCCACTAATTATTGGATATTAGATAATACTTTTGGCAAACGTCAACTCATGGGGATTGTTTATAACATAGGTTTCGAAAGTGGTCCAGGTGGAACCCCAGGGGTCCATAGGAGACCACACGAGCATCCAAGAAAATTTTCTGGTTTTAATGATAATGAACAAAAATTTTTGGCTGGGATTTACCTATCAACGTAGGCAGCATCATTCACTAGGTAGGTACTCAAAAATATGCGAGATTCAGTTCAAACACAGAATTGAATAGAACAATAGATAATAATATAGTGTACACCACATGTCGAGACTTGCAAAGTGCCGCATGTGCGCTCTCTCAAAGAAAGCATGACTATCTCTTATGGTTGATTTACATTTCAGATTTCATTGTGGATTTTTTGTCAACTGTTGATTGTTTATAATAATGTTTATAATTTTGTATAGCCACAAGTATTATTTTAAAAAATAGGACACAGAAAAAGAGAAAATAAACTTTTTTTTCTTAACACCCTCAATTTAGGGTGATATTTTTAGGAGTTTTGGGAATACAGTAGAAATGCAGCTGCAGGGGATCTACCGAAAATAATAAAACTTTGAAAAGTGGTCCACGAGAAAAAAAACTTGGGAACCCATGGTTTATAATTTTCAGCTTTTATATGTGATTAACTAATGATATTTTTGCTATTTTCTGGGTTTCTGCAAGCAAATATTGCAATGTCTAGACTGTTTAAGTAAAACAAGCCTCTGTAGAAGTAAGTTTTATTCTTGGCGGCGAAGTGTGAGGGCGTGCCAGTCAGTCTCATAAAGAAAAGCGTTAGTTAAGAGGAGAGGAATAGAACGGTGGGGTTTTGTGATGATAAAAACTGAAGCCCCCTCCCTGGGTGAAAAAAAATAAGTATCTAAAATGTATATTTGTGTTAGTAATTAATGTTTGTGTATCTTAATATGAAATAAATGTGTCGTGAAAAACGAAGGTATTTTATATTAGGGAATTATCCTGAAAGTGACAGGCTCATGACAACATCACAATAGAAGGGTGCAGCTCAAAAACATAACGAGAACCACGCCGCGTTATGTTACAGATGGTCAAAATTAAATTTGGTTAGTAACTGCATAAACTTTCTACCCGAATATTTATTTCACTGAGATGTATAGCTTATAGAGGATTCTAATCATCGCACGCGGAAAGTGAGAATCGAGTCCATAACCTGTTGTTCTGAATTCTGATCATTTAGACGAGTTTGGTAATTAAGTAGGTGTGGAATGAAATATTTTCAGATCAGGTTTGTAACTCAACTGCATTTTTTGCACATGGAATCTAGAGTTTAAAATGAGAACACCGAATAACACACACGTCAAATATCAACCTTTAAAATAGAATTTGAACCTTCAAACTGTTGAAAAATTTTCAGTTCAATTCAACTTAAAAAATATATTTTACTTAAATTAAAACGGTTTTATGACTTTATCGAGAACTTTTATATTTATATATATACATTTCAGAAATACATGAAAAGCTGTAAACAAAAAACTCTGTTAAAGACAATGCTGAGCACTTCGAAGGAAATTATTTATTTTGTTCTTGGAATCATGAAAGAATTTTAGGTATATTTCACCAGTGAAATGGTAGAAAAGCGATAAAATTCCTAAATGTTTCTACTGACCAAAAAAAAAAAAAAAAAAACTACAACGTAATGCCGTTTTTACCATCTTATTTTTAAATCCTTTACATTTTTCAAAAAGTTTTAACAACATCAGAATGCTTATGCCAAGGTAAAATATGTTACAACTAACAGTTACTAGTGATTTTATCTGTATTCTGTTTGATGTTTGTATTCTGTCAATGTCAAATATGACGGTTTAGCGAAATTTCGTTTTGTAGCGCCCTCTGTCTGCAGCACCACCCATGGCATAGTCAACGGGGAGGCGAGTCCCTCTCCAACAACCGGAGGAGTGAGACATATATCCATATGACTCTCATGTTTACCTTATTTCCTTCAACTTTAAATGTTTAGATGAAATTTTGTTTTATTTGTAGTACCTGTATCTGTGTGTATCAGTGTTGTGCTCAAATTGTACCTTAAATTGTAATAAATTATTTTGAGAGCTATTTAAGGAACTTATTCCTTTGTTCCTATTAAACCAGTTACATGCTGATTATAACCAGATTACTACAAAATATGGCGCCCAACGTGGGGCCCGAGTTCGAGTTTATTTTCGCTGTTAAAAATTCTACCCAGAATTAAATTTTGTTGTTGGAGGGGAACTCAAAAATTTTACAGGTTACCTCCTGATATGTTGTGTTTTATGGATTCATGAGAAATATAATCTCATTCGAGATTGTTGTTCGTGTCGATTTGAGGAGTTCAGCGATCTGAGAATTCTAGATAAGTTTCTCTTATACTGTTATATATTTCTAATACCTCTTAATTAATTTTGAAGAATTAAAATTAAGGAATGTTAATGTTTAAGCACTTATGAATATAAAGTTGTATAAAAAGTTTCTTTATAAGTTGTGTTCCATAAAAGCGTTATTATTTGATGTTCTTGAATTTTGAACAGTATTATTACTTGCGAGTATAGTTATTCGTTGGATTTAGTAAATATGTTTCACATATTATTAAATGAATAATATTTTGTATTAGAGTATTGAATTAAA